>PVIC010028661.1:0-23061 GCA_004025085.1 Thryonomys swinderianus
AATATATAAAGAACTCAAACAGATCAGCCTTCCCAAGTTTAAAGACCCAATTCAAAAATGGGCAACTGAAATGAACAGACACTTCTCAGAGGCAGAAGTCAAAGCAGCCAAGAAACATATGAAGAAATGCTCAACATCTCTGGTCATTCGAGAGATGCAAATGAAATATTCTTAATCTTAACTCAGAAACAGAAGAATTATACACAGTTTAGTATTGGAGTGGATTCTCACTTACTGGAAGAGAAATTTGAAGATATGACTGAGTGAATCTAGAGCAGAGTAGCAGTAGGATTTGTGTGGTGAAAGCTACACACAATAGTTCTTGTCTGAGGTTTTTGTTTTGTTTTCAATTATATGTGATAGACTGCAGTACAAAGTGTTAAATGGCAATTTTGGAAGTAAACAATGTATAAGTTTTAAATTGCTAGTCTGAGTGGTGTGATGAAACCCCCACTGTCCTGTCCATCCTGCCCAGGAGGTGAAAGACCCACCAGGTGTAGCAGCTACCTGGGTTTGCAGACTGACAATCCACAGAGTCCAGTGCATGTGTCGTGGTCACACTGAGTTCCTAGCCTCAAAACACTGTAATAGTGATGATGACAGCAATTCTGAAAAGCTGAAGAAGAGTCATATCCCTTAAATGAAAATGCGGAAGTCCTCACTTGATAGGGAAGAAAAAAAAAAACTGTATGCAGCTAAAATCTAAGTTACAGTGGTTAATAGCTCACTGTGCCTAATGTGTAAAGTGAACCATCATAAGGTCTATTTATATAGGGAAAAACATAGTATGTATAAAGTTCAGTACTGTTTGTGGCTACAGACATCCAGTGGGAGTCTTGGAACAAAGTCCCCGTGAATGAAAAGGGTCAGCTAGATGTACTCAGGGTACTCTAAGGACATCATCTGTGAGCAGGCGGGATTCAGTACTAACAAGTATTTGTTGGGGTGATGGGGAAGGGAATTCATGTGTTGCTGCTGTTTTGAGACTACTTAGAAATCAAAGGGAGGTAAATTTACAAAAAACGGCTGATAGGAGGAAGGTGGAAAGTTGAGTTTCAGAAAAAAAGAAGTGAAAGGCAATTTCAGGATGCCCTAGTTAATAGCGCGGAAGGGTAAATGCACGTTTAGGGAGTGGTGCAGTGTACATGAGGACAGGCAAGGCTGTAGTTCTCAACCAAGGCGAGGCTGTTCGTCAGCTCATTCCAAGGGGATGAGTAGAGTCTGGACATCAGCATTTGAAAAACATCCTGGTGGATGATAATACACAGGCCAAGTTGAGAACCATTTATTTAAGGAAATGTAAGAGAAGAATATGAGAAAAATAGTAGACGACAGAGAGTCTCAGAGCCAGGGAATTTCCAAGACATATGTAGGAATTGAAAAATCAGTTTTCTGATTGGGTAGATTGATTTATATTATCTTATGATGAAACAGTAGTACTGAATCCCTTTGTTCTTTTAAGCCTGAACCAATATCCAAAACTAAATGTGTTTAAAGAGAAAACAACCTCACGTGTGTCCAGCTTCTCTCAGATAAAATTCCTATATACCAGAAGTAACTATAATTTGTTAAACAGAACCACCTTAAATTTAGTATCTATTTTCTAGGAAGAGCTGAAAGGAAGAGGTTTCTAATAGTGAGTGCCTTTAGGCTACATTTACGAACTTTTTTTTGGATATACAGCATTTTATTTAAAATTTTCATTTCCGGCTAGACATTACACAGCACTTGAAACAAGGAGTCTAGGAAGAACCAATTTCCTCCTGATAACATTCGTGTCTTCTAGGTAAAAAGGTAAACTCTTGGTATCTAATTATTCTAAGGAATTGAAAACCTTTCCTGTAAGGTAGAAAAAATAAAATGTACACATCATTACTTTTTTTTTTTTTCCTGAGACAGTGTCTTGCTTTGTAGTTCAGGCTGGCTCTGAGCTCACTATTTAGCCTAGGCAAGCCTCAAACTCAGCAATCTTCCTGCCTCTGCCTCCCAAGTGCTGGGATTACAGGCATGAGCCCCCACACTCAGCCACATCATTACATTTTTAAACTCAGTTTTATCCAGATTCTGACTATCCACAACTAAATTTCATATAATTGCATGAAATTGAGGAATATCAGATACAGCGGGCATGTTCTTAACTCTTCCTCCTTGACCTTATGAATGCTACTCAATAACATTAAACAAAGGATAAAATAATAATCTTCTGTATTGCTAGGAAGGTGAATTACTGTAAACAAAAGGAAATACACAACTAGAAATCAACTTTCTTCTTCACTCCTGACATTCACCAGTCTTTCCTGGGGATCACTTGAGAGGTGACATCAATTTGGAGTAATAAGGAAGGGTCACTGAAAAGCTACAACATTGTCAAGAACCCATTATACACATCTCCAAGGGCTTCGTGTCAGTGCCACCGCATTTCAAATACAGCACACAGATTCCAGAGAAAGGGCTTCACGGGATGGTGACAAGAGACACCTGTAATTCTCGTGACACAGGAGTTGACCTTCCTGTGCATCTGCCTTCTATTCCCTGCATGTTTTGCACTCTGATCTCACCATTCCCTGGAAAACGTGACAGTCACATTTATCACTCTATTGTGAGAGTATGCTATCATTTTTAGGGGTCTTTTGTGAAAGTAATTTTGATACATTTAAGTTCCTTGATTTAGGAAAATTGCCTTTTCACAAGTATCAGAATCCAGAATTGGTTTTGCAAGATGAGTCTAGAGGTCATGATACACATATTTGCCTCCATCAGTAGATTTGTTCGACTATGTTTTTATTTTTGTTTTTGTTTTTTTGTTTTTTTGGTGGTATCGGGGATTGAACTCAGGTCCTTGTGCTTCCAAGATAGGCACAGTACCACTTGAGCTAAATCCCCAACCCTTCCAGCCCTTCCATTAGTAGGTTTGTTTGTTACTGTACTAGGGATCAAACTCAGGACCTTGCGCCTGCAAAGTAGGCACTGGAACCACTAAACTGAATCCCCCGCCATCCATAGTAGATTTTGGTTTTTTTTATTGTTGTTTTTTGTTTTTGAGACAGGGTCACGCTTTGTAGTTCAGGCTGGCTCTGAGTTCACTATGTAGCCTAGGCAAGCTTCAAACTCAGCAATCCTCCTGTCTCTGCCTCCCAAGTGCTGGGATTACAGGCATGAGCCACCACGCCTGGCAGTAAATTTTGTTTTTAACTCCTTGCCTGTAGTGTCCTATTTAATCAAACAGGTAGTTCAAAGTTTTGTGCATAAAAAGTACTTATTATGTAATTCTTGAATTAGAAATCAACATGTGTCTAGTTTATTATATAACAGGAACTAGGTTAGCTCTGAAAACTCAAAGTACACATTTTTTGTATAACCAGATTTGTCCTTCACCAGGATTTAGAGTAATAAATTAGTGACCAGAAACGTGAATGAAATATACTATGCATATCATTTTATTCCATTAACTGACTTAGGTTGACAACAACCAAAACAAAATGATTACCCAAACTTTAATATGAAGACTATGGAATTTTTCTTCTCTACTGTTTTCTAGCACTGGTTGAAGGTAGGGAGCAAATTGGGGCCATGATACTTAGTGGGTACTAAATAATGTGAGGTGGGAAAATATTTGTTCTAAAGTACAGTAAGGAAACAGAATTTTTTAATATTTAGGTAATACAAATGTTCTATATGAGAACCACAAGTAGATGTGATAGTATTACACATATTGTAACAATGTATGAAATGACTACTTTTTTTTTTTTTTTTGAGACAGGGTCTTGCTTTGTAGTTCAGGCTGGCCCTGAGCTCACTGTGTAACCCAGGCAAGCCTCGAACTCAGCAATCCTCCTGTCTCTGCCTCCTGAGTGCTGGGATTACAGGCATGAGCCACCACGCCCAGCGCTGTGTTTTGTGGTACTGGAGAATGAATTTGGGACCTTGTACTTGTGAGACAGACGCTGGAACTGCTGAGCTAAATTCCCCAGCCCCAACTACTTTTTTATATACTTTGAAGTATTTGAGAGTTGCTGCCATACAGCCTGTCCCAGTATTCCAATTTTGCTCTTAATTCTGTCTGCCAACCGAATCCTCCCTCAGTCTCCTCCATCTCTGTTAATGCCACCATCTACCCCTTTACTTAGTCCTAAAATCCGGAAGCCACCCTTACTTTTCGCTATTTCATTCCACATGTCCTATTTTTCTGTAAATCCTGTCGACTTTGCTGCCAAAATGTCTGAGATCTGCAGTCACCTTGTGCAGACTGCTAGCTTCTCTCCTGTGTCTCCAGCGGTTGCTTCCTAACTGACCTCTCTGCTTCCACGCGTGCCTGTGTAAAACGCACTGGCCACAGCACAGATGCAAGGGCTTCTATCATGTCTCCCCATTCCACGTAGCAAAAGGCTCATAGATGTTAGGACCGAGTTGTGGAAGTAGTGAGTGGTGGTGCTGCCAATAGAAGGGCAGGCATAGGGACTACCAAGAGAGACTGAGGCAACCCAGACTGTAAGAAGGCCTCAA
Organism: Thryonomys swinderianus; assembly: GCA_004025085.1. Lineage (NCBI taxonomy): Eukaryota > Metazoa > Chordata > Mammalia > Rodentia > Thryonomyidae > Thryonomys > Thryonomys swinderianus. Next base: position 4,504 of record PVIC010028661.1, read on the forward strand.
TTTGTTGTGCATAATTCTCATTTTGCTTGAAAATCCAAGGATATTTATGTACTTCTACTCATTGGCCATCTGAATGCTTCAGGGTTCACCCAGAGACACTTCCACTGACAGCCAATCAAGGATTATCCTTGGCTACTTAGAGCCTGAACAGCTGCCCGGGTTTAATTAATATCCTCCAATTATACCTGGAGGCGAGCCAGTTTCTGAGACAGGTGTGTAAAGAAAAGGAAGGTCTCTGACTCTCTTCACAGGTCACCTGTCCAGGTTCCCTAGGACAGACTCTGAGTTCCCTGGTGACTTGGGGAGTACTCCCATACTGCCCAGCCTCCGGTCCAGCCTCAGTGATCTCGTGATCACGTGACCTGCTGGCCTTCTTGCAAGGTGATCCTGGATTTGATTCCATAAAGTTTGAGCTCAAGATTTTTAAGCATTGTGTAACATGTTCCCAAAGATCCCCCACAAGGCATTAAGAAAAACCCCACTGATTGTTTTGGTGTGAAACATCACAACTCATTTGAGGAGATCATCAAATAATGACAAGGATTCAGAGGGGGCTTACTCTTTGATCCACCTGGAGTTTCAAATGCCAGTTATCATTAGTCGTTGGATTCCCTTGGTCCTGATAGAAATCAGGGCATCATAAATGATCATTTCGTGAAGAGACAGCTATTAAAAGCACATTAATAATCTATAGTGGGTAGAGCATATGCCTTTTAGAAAGGATTTGCAGCTTGCTTCTCTGTGGTAAAGACACAGGACTTCTCCAACCTAATTACAAAGCAATCAAACAATTTAATTAATCTGGAAATCACTTTCTTAACAATAACTGCCTCTAAAATGAGGCACCCTGTGTAGAACCGTTAGGTAAAGGATGGTTTTGCTACACTGCTTGTGTGTGAGCCATGCTGCTGCCCCATGGGGATCATGGAGTTAATTACCTACCCGCTGCCTGACCACTGCTCAGGGTTCCTTCAACGGGTCAGAGACGTCAAGTGCGATACCAGCGGTCAATAAAGTGTCCGGGCACTCAAACATCCAGGAGCCAGCAAATCCCCGGAGCAGCAGGATTTGAGTTATAAGCAAGTGCTGCACATATGGGCAGAGAATTAACTGGCAGCAGTTTTCATTTGAGAGTCTCTCCGGTATTGCTTTGCAGATGGGTGGATGAATTCGGAGAGCAGCGCTGTGAGGAGTGAAGGTCAAGTGTAGGACTTTGGTTTCCATCCATCATGCTCTCTCATCCCGAGAAGCACTGTGCACATATGCGGCAGACGGGCCTCATCTCCGCCTTCAGAATAGAGAGAGCACGCTGTAGCATTTGATCTGCTCTAAATTAGCAGCATTTTGATCACCGCGTAGAAAAACAGTGTCACCAAATCTTCAGAGACCACATAGAAATCAATTTTTATCTCAACTAAGAACAGAGACTTCCAAGATTGACTTCTACATATCGAATCAGATAATCTTACAATTCCTCCCTAAGGAAAACGCAGTGACACTGGAGTCTGCATCATGCTCGCCCCTTGCCTTCTCTTCTGCTACCATCCGGATGTACTTCTCTCCCAGATTCCCTAGGAGTGGATCAGTCATCCTGTTCCCTCAGTGCCGCTACACTGGAGATGGCAGCCACTTTCAGTCCAAACGTTTTCTTCGCCTGTTTCTAACCCCTCACCAGTCACACTCGGTAGCACCAGGGTTTTCTTTCTGTTGGTCTTGCGCTTGCACATGTAGCTCAGCGCCTCCTGCTCCGATGCTGCGTTGTAGACCCTCGCGAGGCGCTCTCAGACCATGGTAAAACCTCTGATAGGATTTGCCAGTTAGTGCCACTGGACATGGCTCAGACTCGGTGGTCTCACCAGCCTGAATCCTCTCCAGCTGAGAGACTATCTTGTCTTCCCCTGCGGTGCGACTTGTTTCAGAGCCTCCTTCAGGCCCCTTTCTATTCTTCCTTTCATCTAAAGCTTACTGAACTGCTCTCGGATTGAGCTGTAGTCTCTTGTCCTTGGGTGATCCTGGCCTGCTTCTCTCTCACTTATATTCTCTAACATCCCATGACATTTAGGAGCCTTAATGATAAGCATTATAATAATGCAGCACATAACAGCATCTCCCCTGCATTCTTTTTACCTTTTTTCTTTTTTTTTCCGGCAAATCCTATTGGCTACACTGCCAAAACATCGATGGACCGCATACCCAGTGGTGGTCCCAGGAAGCCATATCGCCTTGTAACATAGCTGCCACTGTGGTTTGTGACGTATATCCAGTGATGTGCACACTGTTTTGGAATCCCCTAGAAATGCATCTCAGAACCCATCTCCTTAAATTACACATGACTGTGTGTGTGTATCTTCAAGCAGTCATCAAAATGTTTAAATGAAAAAAATTATTACAATGAAAGGCATTTAGCCATTACTCCCTCTCCAGAATTCCCATTCATTCATTCTTGCCACTTTTGGAAGCAGTTCCGGAAGTCCTTTTTTGTGACTGTCATTACTAATGCTATGATAATTACAGTGAGTGCTGTGGCTGAGTGGCATACCTAAAGGAAAGGCAAGCTCCCAACAGCACTGCGGTGTGTCCTCATTCACTTTACTTGCTGAGTCTGGTACTGCTGACTTTTGCCTCTTCCCTCAAGGCAAAATGAAAGATAGATATTTTGAATGGATTCGGGACATCAAGGCAGCCATGACAATGCAACAAAAGACATTAAGCTTTTTAATCCTATATGAAAGAATGAACAATTAAGATAATGCAGACATCTCTTAGTCTTAAGGTTGAAAATGTAGGAATTTGGAACTGGCTTTACAGTACTGCAGGAGTAGATGAGATGAAACTGAAGAAAATAATATAATTAATACACCTAAAGAGCAGGGAAGGTGTAAAGGCAAACTCTGAAGATGACATACAGTGGTGGCCTTGATTTCTCTTGTAAGAGCAGTTACTTTAGCCTGGCTCTGAATCTCTGCCAATCAAACCTCAGGGTGATGGCATACTATGTATTACATTTGTGTATTATAAAATGTCACATGGCTTCCTGGGGAACATGCAATAAAATCTCTCAAAGTGAAACAGATTCTAACTTAATGCCTCCATTCTCTCCCTGCTCCAAAGTTTTAAAAATATTTACTGACCTCTCCAAAATTTCTAGTGGGTATCACTTGAATTTGCAGATATGGTTCAGTATTTTCTTTACAATTAAAAAAAAATAAAATAAACTGGGCGTGATGGCTCACGCCGGTAATCCCAGCACTCGGGAGGCAGAGACAAGAGGATTGCTGAGTTTAAGGCTTGCCTGGGCTACATAGTGAGCTCAGAGCCAGCCTGAACTACAAAGCAAAACCCTGTCTCAAAAAAAAAAAAAAAAAAGCTAGGGCCAGGGATTTAGCTCTGTGACACTGTGACTGCCTCAAAAGGAAAGGTCCTGAGTTCAATCCCCAGTATCAAAATGAAAAAATAAAAAAATTAAAAAAAAAACACAAGCTAAGAACTTACGTCAGGTTTCCTTGGTTTTATTATTTTATTCTAAATGAGGGAGGTAGCAAGAATTTTTTTTCTCAAAATCTGGCTTCAGATTAACATCTGTTTTGTTATTCCAGACAATTTAATGGTAATATATACTTTGTGGTATGTGAGGAAATGAGTTTTTTTTTTCTGAAATAAAATACATACAATGGGTTCTGGCATTAGAATCTCTTTAGAAAGCAAATTTTTTAGGCTTCTTAAAATTATCAAGAGTCTTAAAGGAATATGAAATGTAATAGTGTAATGGAAAACACTGTCATTAATACCCCTCACACTCCTCTGGCTGGCTTCAAACACACAACAATCCTATTGTTTTGGCCCCTTTTTGAAGCAGTTCTGGAAACTCTTTCTGGCCTTGAGTTGCATTGTTGTGTTAGCAGGATGTCCCAGGTCAATTCAAATTGCTGACTTCTCATAGTCACTTGGGGAAGACTCAGATGTCTCAGGGTGCAGATATGGTGAGGTGAAGGAGGGCACACTTGAGTTTTGTTTTGTTTTGTTTGAGACAGGGTTGTAGTTCCAGCTGGCCCTGAGCTCACTATGTAGCCTTGAACTCAAAGCAATCCTCTTGCCTCTGCCTCCCAAATGCTGGGATTACAGGCATGAGCCACCACACCTGACATTGTCGTATGTGGTTACCCACGATTGAACCAGGGACCTTGTGCTTGCTAGGCAGGCACTGGAACCACTGAGCTAAATCTCCAGTCCACCCTCGTGTTTTTAACAAGCCCACTTTTCCACTGAGTGACACTGGGCAGCAGTGTTCCCTGCATTTTTATCCTTCTTTGGAACATTCATGCAAAGAACCACTTCAGAAAACAGAATGACAGGATGAGTATGTTGGAAACCAGTGGGAGTATTTGGAAAGAAGGAATGGCAGGGCCAGAAATTTACTAGGGTACTAGGGACAAACTTGGCACCTTGCACCTGCGAGGCAGACGCTGGAGCCACTAAGCTAAATCCCCAGCCCAGGAGTAATGGCAGTGTGTCTGGTACTGTAATAATTTTTAAAACTGTAAACATTCCTCATACCTATTGACTATTCCTTGTATGTAAGTTAGGGGTCACAAATGAAGCCTGCTGAGAGAAGTAGAAATAAGAGAATTTAGCAGTGTAGAGAAACAGACAAAATGAATCCGTGTTTACTTCATGAAAAAAAATGAAATCCTTTTCTCCAGGGGCCCAAGGAAGACCAGATGCAAAGGCATGATAAATTTCATTGCAGCAGGGGAAGAATGTTTGTTGATTCTCTCTCCATAAAGAATCTAGGCTTCTCAGCACTTCCTCATTGAATTGCTTTGATTGTGCTGTCTGTCATAAAGTTAATAGCATCTGTTGAAGACATCACTATAAAATTTGCAACCTTAAGTTAATTAAAAAATTTCACTAGAGATATAGCCACTTCAGAAGTCCTCAAGGTAACACTAAACTTCTCCTTAATGTGTTAGTCTATTCTTTTTTTGCACAATAATAATAAATGGTTTACCTTTACCCCCAGGTGCCCACTATAAGGTGAAATCTTATATTCCTGTAGCTGGTTACAATTGTCCCTTTCACTAAGAAACCAGTACTGTGGCAACTGGCTTGCTGTCAGGGATGAAACGCATCTTCCTGGTTTATTTTCCATTTTTCAAGAACACGTAGCATTGCTCTGCAGCCTTTCCTCACTTCCTGTCTGAAGACAGCCACAGGCCCACATGCAGTCCTCAGACAATTCCACCATTCTAATTAAACATGCAGAGGGAACTGAGGTGGTCTGGAGTGTCTTGAACTTGCCCTCGCCAGCTGCCTGCCAAGCTTTCTCAATGATCAGCAGCAGGTTGAGTGGGCTAATGGAGAAAGTAACAAGCCCCGGAGGAGCTGCCCTCCTTCCTCAAGCAATCAGCACTCCACGCTGCCTCCGAAGGACTTGGGGAGCCCGTGCTGCCAGTTTCTGTGTTACTGTGGCTTTCAGAGGATGCCTGGCCAGCCGGCGGTGCATCACTCATCAACAGAGAGACTGTTGAGGAAAATCTGGACAGGGGGTAATCCTGCTGGCCGCTCCAGAGATGAGAGGATAGATCTGGGTCATTTCAGAAATAGGTCCAGATGGCTGATTGCTTCCTTGTATTTTATGATTATTTTTGACATATCTCCATGTGTGAGAGAGAGACAGAGAGACAGGCAGACAGAGCGAGAGACAGATGAGTGACACCGGGGACTGAATCCAGGGAGCACTGAGCTATGTCACTAGATGTTTTTATTTTATTTTGAGACAGGCTCATGTAGGACAGACTGACCTCAAACTTAGGATCCTTTTACTTCAGCCTCGCAAGTACTAGGATTACAGTTGTGCGCTATCGCACCTTGACCATATCTGCCTTTTGAAAGTCTACTTTGTATTATAAGCATTTATTTGTGAGAAATCAGACTTTTTTTAAGGCTGTTTCCCCCAAACAGAAAGCACCTCCCAGTTAATGCATATGCTTACCCAACCATCCTAGTCTTGAATTATTAGCATACGTGAAGGATCATACCCAGGATACTTGTATATTTGTTATTCTACAGGGCAGAAATACTTAGGTTACTAAAGATTCAGAAGACTATGGATTGGTGATCTGGGCCCAGGTGTGTATTCATGAGTCTTGCACACATGGGAAGCTGTGCTGGAATTTGCTCCTTCCTCTCCAGATCTCTACTCCAAGTAAAACTAAAACACTGGAAAAGAAGATATATAAAGAAACTTATTACTAAGGAGAAAGTTCTGGATACAGTACATGCTACAAAATCATGTTGTGATTATTTTGTCTCTTTCTCTCTACAGGAAACAGCCCTCAAGATAGTCCAAGAAATTTCTCCCCCAGTGCCTCAGCCCATTTCTCATTTGCAAGGAGGTAAGGACTCACGAGTGGGTTAATAGTAAGATATAACCTATCCCATTGCCCTGTCCCAGTCCTGCTCCTAACCCTTTTCCTGCCATCTGTCCTGTGAGGTCCTGGTTATTACTGCATAAGGCCTTCTTCAAAGCTCCTCTGACCAATCCCTGGTACCACCAAAAAAAAAAAATGACCTCTGCATCATGTTAGAGTTCTAAGTCTCAGTCCTTCTGTAGGCAGAGACTTCCCAGCAAGGCAGTAAAGCTCCTTTCTGTCTTTTCTTTCATCCCTGGTCACATGCCTTGTGCTATAGAGCCCGCATGGTTGGTTCTCAATGGATTTTTTTTCTCTACATTATCTGAGCTGATAAAATGGAAGCTAAGTTCCTCTATGGCCTGGTAAAATTTACTGTTGAAATCTGTTTTATAGAAATTACCTTATTCGGGGGTCACAAGGTAAAAACTGAGATGCCTCAGTATTGGGGAACATCGAGCCATCCATTTAATGATGCCCCCTCAGAAAAAAAAATACTTGGTCTATAGAATGCTTTGTGTTTTCTCTTTATCACATTTAGATGAGGCACCGAAGAGTAAAGAGCTGTGTCTGCTCTCTGGGGCACTGCACAAAGGGGCAGCTGGGGGTGTTGTTCAGACTGATTGAGCATCTGGTCTTTTCAGGGACTTCTTCCATGTGGTTCTGCCATGGCAGGAGAGTGCTCAGCCATTTCTCGGTGCTTCGTACATGGAATCAGTGTACTTCTCCTGACAGATAGACACATTTGCCTTTACCTCTGCCCCTCTCACCTCTGACATACACACCTTGTCTGCCTCTCCCCAAGAAAAATAGAGAAAGCAAACTGTGCTTTCAGTCAGACCTCTGCGTGTTCAGATTAATTTTGCTTTGTGGTCTGAATGGCCTAGATCTTTGCTAAATTTTCATCAGAAACCCAACTTTGTCCTGAAGCAGATTAATATAACACTTAGCAAAAACATAGAGGTACATTTTTTTTAAAAAGTGTTCTTACATGGTATATCAGCAAAACCTGAAGTATTCTCACTGTTGTCACCATACAGTATATTTAATGATACAAAATCCTAAGAGAAGGATATGCACTTTTCAGAATTACATGTAATTAAGATTCCAATATAAGCCTCAAGCCCAAAAGGAATGTCCTTTCATTAGTCATTTCTTGTCATGTGCTAAATGCCCATGTGGAGTTGCACTGTGAGGAAGGTATGGGAGAGAGTAGGATAACATCTCCAAAGAGCTTAAGATCTATACCCACAAACTCTCCCCAAATTCAAACGTCTATTTTTTTTAGTTCCTCATACTGAATACAATAAAGAAAATAGGAAAAAAAAGCCTGAGAAAGTCTGCTTGTCCAGGAAATATTAATTTATAGAGTGCTGCTATTCCATGTGGGGAGAAAACCTATAACAGTCAATAAACAAGTACTCACCATAATCTTTTTTTTTTTTTTTTTGAGACAGGGTCTCACTTTGTAGTTCAGGCTGGCCCTGAGCTCACTGTGTAGCCCAGGCAAGCCTGGAACTCAGCAACCCTCCTGTCTCTGCCTCCCGAGTGCTGGGATTACAGGCGTGAGCCACCACGCCCAGCACTGTGGTATGTGGTATTGATTGCTGGTGGGCATGAGTCACCATGCCCAGCATTATGTGTGGTTACTGGGATCGAACTCAGGGCCTTGTGCTTGCGAGGCAGGCACTGGAACCACTGAGCTAAACCTCTAGGCCTCACCATAATCTTTTAACACATCTCTTTTTAAAGATAAATGCATTTAATATAAGAAAAATGTAGATCACATTATTACCATGTATTTAAAACATGACAGAAATCACAGTCTCTCAATCTGGCCAGATTTATAAAAATGAAGAGAATCTAATAATTAAGTGGCTGAATGAAGGACAGATGAATCTGGTTTCTCTGCGCTATGAAAAATACACAAACCCCCAAGCATGCTAATTTTTGACAAATAAACCGTAAAGCGTGACAGGAGATTATCACAGGAGACCTCTGGGTCATTTTACATAAACTCCAGCTGGAACTCCCTCCACACTCTTCAGAAAGTATTAATTTAGATTAGGACATGAGTGATCATCTTTTTTTAAACCTGTATTGAAGCAAGCAGAACCCTGTATTGAAGCAAACAGAACCCTGCATTCGTTATAAAAATTCAAATTGGCATTTGATATTCAACATCTGGGAGTCTTTCCCTTCTATTCTCGAGTTGATTTTAATTTAGGAATCATGCATGGAGAGCCTATCCAGGAGTCTTCAGTCCCTTCCATTTGCTCTGAATTTCTGAGCTTTTAAGCACCAATACCATTTTGAAACCCTCACAGTTTAAAGTTTTGCAACTTTAGTCCAAGAGAGGAAATAGTAGTCTATCTTTAAAATTATTCTGGATGAAAAATAAAGGTCAAGCATATGAATCTGTTCTTACATGGTGACGGTATGGTCCCTATAGACACCCCTGTCATGTAGCAGTCAAATTACAGGCTATAAAGTATGATGATACCCTTGCTTTTCATAATTCTTCATAACAGATTTGAGGCTAAAGGCTTTAATTTCTAAGATGGACTTTTACAAGGATAGAAATGAGCCTCACAATATCACAGATTTCATCCAAAGAAAAGCAACATTTCCATGTGGCTCGGTATAATATGGATTGAGCATCCTGAATCAGAAAACTCAAAATCCAGAATGTTCCAAAATCTGAACTGTTTTGAACACTATTAACTTTTTTTATGAGCAGCAATATAAAGCTCAAAAAAATTTCAGGCTTTAGGTTTACAGAACACGAGTACTCAACTAGTAAGTTCTGTCCATATACTCCAAAAGACAAAAAATACCCAGATGGAAAGTACTTCTAGTCCTGAGGGAAGGGGTACTCAACCTGTACTGATTTGTGGTCCATCTGATTGTGGAATGAGTTACTGTTTTCTTCCCCTGCTGGTAAGATGGAATTAAAAATGTCTCATCTGTCTGAGAAGTTTCCAAGGTTTATGCATTATAAATTGCTTTCATTTGTATTGGAGAGCTAGTGCTGTTGAACAAATGGCATAGATCTCTAATAGCCTACTTGTTATTTGGAAGATTAATACCAGACTATATTTCCACAAGCAAATTAGTAGAACAGATTTGCCTACTGAGTTGGGGTCACCATTACCTTGTTGAGCACTGCTGACTACAGCATCCCCCTACTTACTGTAGTACCTCATTTCATGAACTTAATTCTTTTCATAGTTCTGGTGGCAGAATCATAATATTGGAACCAGAATTGTGGGACAGATTTTGTGAGCAGAATCATGGAAAGAATTGAATTCATGAATGGAGGCACCACTATAATCTTTCAGAATTCTTTCTAGAGTAGACTTTACTTTGTTACATTATATTTGCATAGTTCAATTTGTTCCATCCTTTGCTAGAATATATAATGCATTATCCCTGGTGACTGTAACAATTAAACAAAAATAAGGAAATCTGCTTCCTCTTCATACAGTTAAAATAGCCGAGTTGATATGATGAGATTTTCATTTTTTTTCTTTTTTATGTACCATGTGATCTGAATTTTTGTGAGTAGTGTTAAAGTGGTTTTACCAATTTCTTTGTATTCTGTGTTCACATCAGATGTTTTTCCCTTGTTTTTCATTTAATGGTACTGAGGTTTCCACTCACAAGGAGAAGACTCCATTCAAAAAAAAAAAAATCTTGTTGGTTTGGTTTTGTCTTTGGGTAATATTTTATCAGTAGCTACCACAAAGAAATAACAGGCTTCAAATTGCACTTGTGTGATAGCTTTCTTGAAAAGTATGTGTGTGCTCTCATATGTAATGCATAGAGCATATAGAGTAACTTCTGATGTGCAGTTGTCACAGTAATGAAAATGCAGTGGTCCTTTTGCTCCATTTAATAAACAGACATGGGGAGCTTAGGGAACTTTATAAGACCTAAATTATTTCTGGTTAACAGTTGTACAGAGCACTGAACACATTCTTGTTTAAACACTTTTCTAGTCATGTGTTTTCTGGACTAAGTAAATGCAACCTATGCTTTATAAATAATAAGGAAGTGTATCTCTTGGAATTGTTCATCCACCTGAAATATGATAACAGAGGGAAGGGAGAGTTAATGAATCACAAGACAAAATCATGGTAGGGAAAATTTTGTTCCCCACACTTTCCAGAGCCTAGTTTCTGATAATTGCTATTAAATGGACTGAATAATTCCTTTAAAACCATATTCTTTTCTTTACTACTTAAAATATACCTTTTCTAATTGGGAATGCTTCTAAAAGGTGTGAGTTTTAAAGACTTAAGTAGCCAAGTAAAATAGCTTTAACCTGAGTCCATCACTGATAGTTGCATAGCTTTATAAATGTATTATTACAGTTATTTTCTCCCTAAAACTTTAACATTTTAAGTTGTTTAAAAATGCTTTCAAACTACATTTAACTTAGTTTTCCCATTTTATCTGACTATTTATAAACATCTCATTTTGCTTCTTTTTTTTGAACTACTTGATTCAATTGTACTCCAATCATGGTCACAGAAATGACAGGTAAATTCTACTGAAATCTTAATATCATAGTAGTTCTGTGATTTGTCCACATGATTTTCTTTGGTTTGTCTTTGTGGACCATTTGCATTTACTGGAGGTACCATCCATGGTAACCCATGAAAATATAGTTTCCTTTGAATGTCAGACTAGAATATCAGTTTTTTAATGCTGTTGAATTCCCTACTTCAATGTATTGTGAGTGTATCCCTGATAAATTCTGTCTCTTCTTGTCTCTCCCTTGGTTGATAAATATAATCACAAATTATAGAAAGTCTACATATGATCTTATATGTAAAAATACACTGTGTATAATGTAGTTTTTTTCCTGTTTTCTTCATGGCAAATTTGCATGTATCTGTTTGGACCATGTTCTATGATTTTCAAAGCATAGTTTTTATACAAAATTTCAAATAAAGGATTCGTTCTGGAATGCCAGGGATCCCAGACAGTCTGCTGTGTGGTGTCTCCTTTCCCTAACAGTGGTGTTGTCTCTGTTACTACACTGACTCATCATACATCCTTGTAATGATCCTGATTCGTGACTAGAGTCCAACTCAGAGCCGCCATCTTCTCAGCATTCAAGCGTGAAAACTGCACTCTCCCAACCTCCTCACAGTTCTGCTTCGAAGGCTGAGAAAATGGCTGTGTTCCTTGCAGTGGCTCTACTACATGTGGGAAATTTCTCCTCTTATCCTACTGTCGTGGCCAGAGCTGGGTCATATGCTTGAAAACTGTGCAGGAGGCTTTGTTCCAACACTTCATGAAACCGGGTCGTGCTGGAAGACGGTAACTCTTCAGAGACCCTGAACAATCACTTTCCTAGTGCTAAAATTATTTGCCCCGGAAAGTTTTCATCAGCCGCTGCTTCCTCTCTTCCTGTGTTGAGGAGAACATCCCACTGAACCTGCCCAAAAACACTGGTACTGTGCCCTTGTAAAGACTGTGGGCTGTGGCTATCAGTTCCCAGATGTGAGTCCCCACTCCCTTTCTATTCGTATTCATTTGAATCTGCTGAGTCTGACCATTGTAATTATCCCTGGCATTCGTTTTGTCAAACTGTATTAGTGAGAGATCAATACTATGGATCAACCCATTCACTTTCTACTTGTTTGGACATATCGATTCATTTTAAATAAAAGTCAACCTGCTGTATAATGTTTGTTTACCCTGATCCTGGCTGAACATTTCCACATCCTCACAGATTATGTTTGTGTCATTCATTTGACTAAAAATACTCATTTCCCTTGGGTTCCCATGTAACGATACTCCAGTCGTGGCCTTAGCTAAACTCCCTTTCTTAATAGGACTGATGGTCGCCGCTGGTCGCTGGCTTCCCTCCCCTCCTCTGGCTATGGGACAAACACGCCCAGCTCCACCGTCTCTGTAAGTGCCTGATTTTTTTTCTCTCTCCCTTTAAACTGCAAAGCTAATATGTGGGCAGTGTTTTCTCTGGAAGTTTCCTGGTAGGAAGGAGAAGATAAATTCCACATGTCTGGCACTCTGAATAGGTTACACATCAAATGATGGCCTGAGAGACATAAAAAGGACATAATTTTGCTGCAGGCTTCTGAACTATAGTGCATAAATTGTGTAAGGCCCAGGATCCTAAGTTTGCAGGCGACTGGGAGCTTTCATTTTAATACCATTTGGTGTAGTTTGGAGAGAAAAACACAATCTGGTTTTATTGCTTTGGTTCCATGCCAGTGATACTAGTGCTGAAAATGCCATTAAACTTTGATGGGCTTGGTCTTTTTCCTGTGTGGCTTTGTTTTGTTTTCTCTCTCCTTCAAAGAACAACAACAACAACAAAGGCAAGCCTTAAATGTGTGCCTTCTAGGTAAGAACTTTTAAGGAAAGATGAAAAGAACTTAGAAGTTTAGAGAAATAAAGAGGCAAGATGGAACCGTGTGGCTCTTGCCTGAAACTATAACATTTCAGCAAGAGGCCTAGCAATTATCGGACACAGGTCAGTAGATTAGATACATGCTTTCCCAGCTGAAGTTGGCGGTGTTGTGGGGTGTCTGTGTCTGCAAGGCTTTAGAAACAAGGTGCTCATTTAGAAAGGCCCAGGAAGTCAGAGTGTTCAATAAATACCTAATGAGGTAGCTCATGCGCCAGGCAGGAATGTGGATCCCCTTCTAATTCCTACCCTTCCTTATTTTGTCCACGTCTGCAGTTTATTGCTTAGAGATAGCCATCTATCGTGGTCTTCTATGGCCCACAGCACTGTGCTAAGCACGTACATTCAGCCACTTTGGAATACTTGAGTTGACCAAAAAAAAAAAAAAAAAAAACCTTACAAATAAGTAGATAAACTCTAACTGGTGTCACCACTGTCTTCTGCTATGTGTTTCCAGGACCCTGTCTGTAATAAAATGTGTACTTTCTGCAGCACCATTAAAATCGTGAAATTTTAAAAATCTGTTGCCGGGCCAGAGGGTTAGCTCAGTGGTTCCGGCGCCTGCCTCGCAAGCTCAAGGTCCTGAGTTCGATCCCTGGTAACCACATATAATGCTGGACGTGGTGGCTCACACCTGTAATCCCAGCACTCAGGAGGCAGAGACAGGAGGATTGCTGAGTTCACGGCCGCTTGCCTGGGCACCATAGTGAGCTCAGGGCCAGCCTGAACTACAAAGCAAGACCCTGTCTCAAAAAGCAAAAAAAAAAAAAATCTGTTGCCACTTTTTCCTAATGATTCCTAATGGAGAGGCCATTTACTTTTCTCATCCATGATTCCATGGTTTGTGGCGCTTGAGTCCGCAGTCCAGGTAGATCATTTTAGACAAACATCCTACATCTTGAGTAGTTTCAGTGACACATGAGCGCTGCTGGGTAAAATTGCCATTGAGTATAATGAAGTCATCCTGAGCTATTATGCAGTAACTATCTTGGCTTATTAGCTCCAGTCTCTGATGTTGAAAACCTGAAACACCTCAGTGTAAAAATGAATGCTTGGAATTCTTGACCCAAAAAAGAAGAAATAATTTTTAAAATTTAAGGTGCTGTTCCTACCCTAGACCTTTGGAAATTTTAATTAAGAGTCAGGCAGTAAATATCTCATAGATATTTTCATTCACTATTCCCTGTCCTTGAGATTTAAATTCATATCTCTGATCCCAAATTATTTTATTTCAATCTAGCACTGTCTTCCATATCAGGATTTATTAGAGTTCAAATGTAGAACTCTGTCTTTTGGAAGAAAAATATGCAAAAGTGTAGGATCTTCTTTCTACCTCTAATAAATCTTACACCATTTTAAAAAGTGAGTCTACAAAGAAAGGATGAACTATATACGAGACTACTGGGTCTAAATAATTTTTAAAGTAATGCTTTTCTAGTAGTCATTCCAAGATAGGCACTAGTCAGATTCTTAAAATGCACCAGCTCGCTCAGTCCTGGCAACATATGGGATGACTTGCTGTTGTTGCCCTGACTTTAGGAATCAGCAACCTGAGTCGCTGAGGACTGTTGCTACCCCTTCTATCAGTGTGAATACAGCATGTTGTCTGGACCCTGATCTCTGAGCTCTTTTGAAGAAATTTACATGACATTTCTGAAACCTTGTTATAAACCTGACCCATCCAGCACTCATACTGGAATCACTGCTGTCTTTTACCTGCACCTACACCTGCACCTAAAGAACAAGCCCCCTGTGACTGTGTTTAACCAAGCCCACATATTCTGCTTCTAACATCTTTTTTCTAAACATATTTGTCAGAGAAAGTGATATGCAACTCACTGCTGATCTCAGTGTTCCTGTTTTGTTTTGTTTTTCCTTCCAAGTGAAAATTTTAGCTTCTAAAATTACTGTCTTCATCAGAAGACACAGGAGCCATTTAGTCTGCTGCCCAAGAACTCTACCCTCTCTCTCTCTCATTGTCTTCTTGGTGGTGGATAGAAGTTCATGTTCCTCTGTTTTACTTTCTTCTTGCCCTTTCAACGTCAAGGCCAAATTCTTGCAGAACTCTAGATTAGTTGGAGTTTTGTCTGCCCATAGTCTAATTTGAACCACTCCTAGATTTATTGTTAACTATTAGTCATTTAACCAAACACAAATGGATGTTACTTATTATAAATAAAACTATAGGGCATCTACAGATAAAATTGTAAGCACCCTAAAAATACAGTTTAAATTTCATAGATAATCATGCTGTTAACTGAACTGTGCTGCTTTTGCTAAAATGTCAACATTATTATATTTTTATCCTTTGGATATTATGGAAACTACTAAATTGCCAAATGTTAAAATGCTATACTCTGAAATTGGAAAGATCTGCCCATATGACGTTAATCCATCCTCCCTGAGAATATTTAAAATTGCAGCTTCTTTTAGCATCAAATTCTACAGTTAAAATTAATTTGTGGAGCATTTCCAGTACAATATTTGAATCATAGTTTTTAATTTTTAAGTAAGTAATATGGAATTGCAGTAGTAGGAAGATATCCCTCCATATCTTTCACCAGATAAATTACTTACTGCTGAGGGAAAGACAGGAAATAGGAATATAAATACCTATAAATATGAGGTTGACTATAAAATTATATTACTGTAATAAATAACAAGTAGAAACTTTTGTATGCATGTGAATACTATCCTTTGCAAAATGATTAACTTGAGAGACTAAATGCTTATTTGAAGAATCCTTTTACTCAATGTTTATTTGGAATTCTAACTGCCTTGAAAAGAAGTAACATGGTTATTTTGGGTAAAATTTCATTCTTTGAAAGTGCATTTATGATACAGTCAGAAGTCATATGAAAACTCACAGTAATGAGACTCACTAGCCCTACACGTACAGAAATATGAAGTAACGAAACTTAGTTTATTGGCAAATTCCCAACCTAATTCTTGAAACTGTTCTAAAAGAGGGATTCCTCAAGGATTCTTGGAGCAACACAGGGACCTTTTCAGTAAGCACAGGAGAGCTGGACGTGCTGGTGTATGCCTACAGTCCCCACTATGCAGAAGGCTGGAAGAGGAGGATCCCTTGAGCACATGAGTTTAGTATCAACTTGAGCAACATAGCATGACCCCATCTTCAAAAAACAAAACTGGATAAGGTCTTGGAGACAACACATTCCTTCTTCTGTCATCCTGACAGCTCTGCTCATTGGCTTTGCAAGTTCTCTGAGTCCCTCATCTCTGCTGAAACCGAACTTGTACTTATTGTTGCCTAATGTGACTCATTTTGGGGGCTCCCTTTAGTACCTCTGGAGTCACCCCAGGCCATTTGCCTGGCTTGCGATTTTACCCAGAGCCCTAGGTTCTCCTTGGCCTCCTTGGGTTTCACTGTTACGGCTTATACCTTGCTTTTCCACTTGAATTGGAAGCGAGACACATCTTTTGCAAATGGGAAGAGGACATAAAGAGTTAAGATGTCCCATGTAGTGCGCCAGCTATAGACAGTGTAGTCATTGCATGTTGCAAACATGAACTGAGAAAGAAAAAGAAAGGAAATGGGAGAAGGATCTAGAGATAGAGGACTGTCACGGTTACAACTCCCCATCAAAGCACTGCCTCAGTCAGTGTGACAGATTTGCCATTGCTAAACACAGGCCACTATCTTATGGAATCATCCATTAATGATTATGATACAGCCACAGCATCTCCCTTAGATTTCACAGATGTTAACATTTTGTTACATTTGCCACAGCTGTTTTGAGAAACAGATTTATATTATGTTTGATTAACAAAAGAAGTATTAAAAGATAGCACTAAAGCCCCTCCCCACCCATCCTCATAGCAGTGCAAGTCCAGATCTGTAATGGGTTCTGTGGAATTCTTGAGCCTGGTGTGTGTTAGAATTCATTTTCATTCTTAGAAACATACCATGATGTCTGTACTGTACATAATAGCAACAATTGGGACAGCCACTCATAATCAAATATATTATTTCTATGGCAACCTGAACACTAAATGGATTAAATAAATATTTTAAGTAATTGCCCATAAACTCAGTTGATGCTTTGCCATCCAGAGTAATTAGAAACAAACTTAGGGGTGGTAAGCTTTGATATCTTGAATACAGAAATGTGGATATTGATTTACTTTGAAATATATGTGAAGACTCTCTTCCTTTTCTCTCTTCTGATACTGGGATCAAACCTGGAGCCTTGCACTTCACTGTACTCTACTACTGGACTACCCCCACCCCGTCTTACACGTAGATTCCTAAACACCTAGCAGTGACCCCGAGCATCACTGGGCATGGTGTTTGTCTACACACTCACTGTCCCGAGCAATGGCCCGTGGGCAAGTGTTACGCAACCAGTAGATTCTCTTACTGAATATATTTGATGAAATTGTCATTTTTATGTTCCCTGCTATAAAAATTAATGAAAATCTGCAATTTTGGTCATCCTGTATTTAAATATTGGACTGGTAAGTGGTTAATTTTGTTGTGCTACTTGCTAATTTGCCTTTGCAGTTGTCACCACCACTTCCTCCAGCTTGAAGTGATTTTATTGTTTTGCTGATTTCTTGAACTGATTTAGTTCATGGGTTTTATTTTTTTTCGTACTGAAAGTATTTAAGGCTATGCCTCTTTGTTCTGAATAAAGCTTTGGTTTATCTCATCTTTCTAGTAGTGTTCTCATTGTTATGGCTTATAAAAAATCTCATTATAAAAATCCCTCTGTCTCAGGATGTACTGTCTCAGTATGTAGTTAGTAAGGCGTTTTATAATTTCAAGGTATACGAATGTTTTTATGCCATAGTCATTAATTTCTAGTGTTACTGCACTGAAACGCTTCAGTATTTTTAGGGTAGTGTTAATAACAGATTTTTTTTTAAAGCCAGCCATACAGTAGTACATGCTGGTAAATCCCTCTGGAGAGCTAAGGCAGGCACAAAGATCACAAGTTCAAGGGCCAGCCTGGGCAATTTAACAATACCTTGTCTCAAAATTAACTGAAAGGGCTGAGACTGGAGCTCAGTGCAGAGGTCCTGGGTTCTATCCCCTACATAAATTTCTCAATGTCTTGTCTTAGACTGACTTAGAGAATATATTGCTCATGAAAACCAGAACAGTGAATACTATAATTTCTTTGCTTTATACTTATACACCTCAGATAAATTAAAAATAAAAGAAGTGTTACTTAGCTGTGCAGTGAAGATTTTTCAAAAAGGAGATCTACAAGCAAGGATTTTCAAAAAAGCAA
The DNA here is from genome assembly GCA_004025085.1 of Thryonomys swinderianus. Taxonomy (NCBI): domain Eukaryota; kingdom Metazoa; phylum Chordata; class Mammalia; order Rodentia; family Thryonomyidae; genus Thryonomys; species Thryonomys swinderianus. Next base: position 22,620 of record PVIC010028661.1, read on the forward strand.
CCACAGGTGAAGCTATTAAAAAAATGATGTTCTCAGCCAGGTGGGGGAGGGGTGCATCCCTGTGAGAAAAGCTATCTCTTCACTTCATCCCCTTTCCCTGTGGCATATACTGATGGCAGCTTTATCAAAGGACAGCATGCATTGTTAAGAGAAGTTGCATCACGTTATTCAACCTCTCACACCGCACCACTGTTGTCGCTTGCCTAAAAGTCAGTGTTGGCCTCTGAAGGCAGCTGTGACCTGACCAAACACAAATAAGAACTAACCATAATACAGTGTGCATCCATATTTCATTCAGTGCTCACTGTCTTGCTTTAGCTTTGATGAAGCCTACACTTTATCTGGAAAGGAAACTTGCTTTTTAAGCAGTTGTACTTCTATCCAAATGAGGTAAGACATAAAAAGCAGAGCGACGCCTTAGAGAAAGGAGCAAAGTTTATAC
>PVIC010028662.1:0-10436 GCA_004025085.1 Thryonomys swinderianus
GGGCGTGGTGGCTCACGCCTGTAATCCCAGCACTCGGGAGGCAGAGACAGGAGGATTGCTCAGTTTGAGGCTTGCCTGGGCTCCATAGTGAGCTGAGGGCCAGCCTGAACTACAAAGCGAGAACTTGTCTCAAAAAAAAAAAGAAATACAAGTTTTACTTTATTTTCTTATGTTCATAAGAACACCTGAATTGTGCTCAGCATCTAGGACCCACAACTTAATGAAAGACAGGCTTCTTTGGGCTCGTGGACACAGTCCACAGTCAGCCAGATCCAGGGCACAATTGCATAGCATAGTGGCCCAATGGAGGAAAAGAGCTCCCTTCTAGGCTTTCTGGAAGTGAAGAAAGCTTTCTGGAAGCTCAAGGAGGTGCAGGGAGGGAGCCGAACTCTCCAGACCACAAGCCAGGGACGCCTCTTCATGCCAGGCCCCACCTCCTAGCAGGTGTAAAGGCAGCAGTGGACCAATCCACCAGTGAATGTAGCCTCCATGATCAAATCACCTCCCACCCTACTGCTTATGACCCCATGAGGATTTGGGCGAAATCTAGGTATGAGTCATATCGGGAGTGATAGATCAGATTATTCCTCAGTAGAGCAAAGCCTATATGGGAAGTTCCCATACCCCCCAACATTTTTGAGAATTTGCAATTATACTAAAAGACGTCTTTTTTATATGAAATATGTATCAGAGTTGGCAGTTTCTTCTACATTACTCCAGTTCTTTTCATTCATTAAAATTAGGTAAAATTGTGTGACGTTTTATTGTCAATGGCATATAAGATGGCATCATTTGACAAAACTACTGTATCTCTGCCGACCTATCCTCTCTTCTTCCATATATGTGTCCTCCTCTCCAGGAAGGGATGCTCATCTAAGGTTTTTAAACATTACTTCTAAGTTATAGTGGTTTAACATATAGTTTAAAATTCTAAAGTATGTTTCTTCTTAATAAGGTCAGCCATTATATTTTACAGTATTGGTGAATATCTAGCTAGCCAAAAACCATAAAAACAACACTATGATGAAACAATTCAATCATATTATGAAAATAATCTATATTTGGGAAAAATCAAATATAAGTTCAGTTATGTGCACATATTACTTTGATTAAATAATGGATTCAAATATATGTAACAATTATAGATATGAAATAAGTCATTCACTGGCCTGTCTCTGGGTAAAAGGATTTTAATTATTGTGTATTTCTGTGTCTTATATTATACATATTATTCACATAATCAGAAAAGCATACATTATTTAAACATTAACTGATACCTTTAGTTACACACCAAGTTAACAACTTGGCCTGGCAGACACTACTGTGCTTGTCTAACAGGGGAACTCAGTAATCAAAGGACACCTGTGCAGCTCGGGCTGCAACATCATTGGGCACTCCTAGACCCTCCCACACATGACACCTGCATGACTTTGAGTCAGAAAACTGGTCAAGTTAATGTTTTTTTTCAGATTTTATTAAGCATTATAAAATTAGTTAATAATGCCCTCTGTCTTCTGATAATTACATTTCATCCATGTGCATTAAAAATACTGAGGCAGGGCCGGAGGGTTAGCTCAGTGGTTCCGGCGCCTGCCTTGCAAGCGCAAGGTCCTGAGTTCGATCCCCGGTAACCACATACAATGCTGGGCGTGGAGACTCACGCCCCGTCAGCAATCAATACCACATACCACAGTGCTGGGCGTGGTGGCTCACGCCTGTAACCCCAGTACTCGGAAGACAGAGACAGGCAGATTGCTGAGTTCGAGGCTTGCCTGGGCTACATAGTAAACTCAGGGCCAGCCTGAACTACAAAGCGAGACCCTGTCTCAAAAAAAAAAAAAAATACTGAGGCATTTATAAGGTGATATTTTTAAAAATTCAGTGTTGAAAGACTTATTAAGCCTTAAAAGTCTTCAGGGAAGACATTCAAGATTAATAATGAAGAATGAGAAATGAAGATAGTGTTAATACATTCCTTTACCTTGAACTGCAAAGCAAAATGAGACAGGCAAAGATAATATAGCTGCTTATGAGGACAAAAGGATATTTATTCAATTTTTTATAATAGAATGTTATTTGTATATATTGCTAATATATTGAATATTGTATTTATCAATAGTTTTTAGAAGATCTTATGTTTATGTTCGTAATTAGTGTTGATTTAAATGTGTTTTTTTGTTTTCTTTAGTTAGCTTGTTTTAGGTTTTTTGAGACAGGGTCTTGCTTTGTAGTTCAGGGTGGTCATGAACTCAATATATAACCCAGGCAAGCCTCAAACTCACAGCAATTCTCCAGCCTCTGCCTTTGCCTCCTGAGTGTTGGGATTAGGGGCACAAGCCTCCATTCCCAGCATTGTGGTATGTGGTACTGGGGATTGAATTTGGGACCTTCAGCTTTTCAGGCAGAAAGCTGAGATCACTGAGCTAAATCCCCACCCCTAAAGGGTTTTTCTCATCATACACTTGTGTCTAGCATCGGACTTGTGCTGTCCTCGTAAAATGAACCAGAAAGTGCTTTTTTTTCTTTCACTTTCTGAAGCAAATCATATTAATTACATTATAAATGTTGGTAGCATTCACCAATGAAATCATATGTCTAGAGCTTTATCTGTGGAAAAGATTTAAGACATGAATTCAATTTCTGTAGCAGATGTGGAACTATTGAGGATATTTCTGTTTTAATGTGCCCTAGTAGTTTATGCCTGTACATAAGTCTCCACTTGATCCAAATTCTCAAATTTATAAGAATCAGGTTGTTTGTAGTACCTGCAACTCTGATGATAACAACATTAGGCATTTTAATAATGTTCCCTGGCTTGCTGAGGCTCAGTTCACTTTATTAATCTTTTTTGTCTCTATTTATCAGAAGGGACGCTCTTAGGTAAACCACCAAGTTCTCTGTTTCTTTCCTCTGACCAAGCCTTTTATTTTATATACTATGCTCTCCCAAATTTTTCATTTGTTTACTTTCTAGTTGTTTATATTTCTCCTCTGTAAAATTACATCGTTTAACAAAGTTTATTTTTCCCCTGCAGTATAACTCTAGCAGCTGCTGTAAAGGACTCTTTTCTCTAATGTTTATGTCATTTTGAATTCAGCATCTTTTGCTTTGTAAGCTCATGACTTTTCTTTTTTTATTCTCTGTATGTCAAGTATTCTGCATTGTGCTCTGGATATTTTTAATATGTGCCTAAATTCTAGATATTTTTAATAACTGCCTAAATTCTAGTTGAGACTTGAGGTCTTGTTAAAATCTTCTAGAGAATATTGTCAGTTTCTTTCATACCATTAAGCTTTTCTGTCCTGAGTATATGGTTCTAATGTCAGCGTGGTTTTCCACACCTTGTTTATGCATGCCATTCAAACAGAACTGTGAGACTGAGGCACACAGATGTTAGCCAGTATTAACAGAGAAAAATAATAAAACATATTTTAAAAGAGAATGGCACAGTAGCCAAAAATCAAAAGGCCTCCCAGTGGTTAAATCTAGGATAGTTCATGAAACAAATGAATGCTAGCAATGGTTAACTCCCAGAATAAAACAGATGCCCATCCGTCCATACGAAGATGATAACTGAAGAAGTGAGAGTGAAACAATCTCTTCCCCTTTACAGTAGAATTACAAACAATACAGAGAAACCATGATAGCAATAGAAAATTTCCATTTGCGTGCTCGCTTCGGCAGCACATATACTAAAAAAATTTCCATTTGCTATATACCAGAACAGTAAGTATTTTAAACATTTTCAGACAAGTATTTAGATTCTAAGTGGGCATGAAAAGAAGGATATCTACTTGGTCTCATAATATCTTCCTTGTAATAAATATTGGTCAAAAAGTGGAAACTAAAGACTGGGGATATGGATTAGTAGAATAGAGAAGCAAATAAATTAGAAAATGCTTAATTTAAAAAGCAAGTAAAAAAGATAAAGTAAAAGTAGGCCACCATGCCAGGCCTGATGGCTCACACCTGTAATTCCAGCACTTAGGAGGCAGAGACAGAAGGATTATTGTGAGTTTGAGGCTTGCCTGGGCTACATAGTGAGCTCAGGGCCAGCCTAAATTACTAATCAAGAGTCTGTCTCAAAAAAAAAAAAGCAAGTAAATTTAAACTGCTTAATGTTAGAAGCAAAAGCAAGTAGGTTAGGAATACCTACTGGATCACTGTTAGTTAAAATGTAAAGGATAATGTTTACCCAGTTTTCCTAGCTGCTGTGTGCTTAGTCCTTATAAGTTAAAATGTAAACGAGTATAAACCATTTGTGCTATTCCTTTAACCCTCTGAAGTTAATGACTTCTTGTCTCTGTAAATAAGAGCCTGGCCCAGGAACCAGACGCCCCCACTTAATTGAAAATTTTGCCTTGCTTGTGACAATGATTGTTAACAGAAAGGTGACTTGCCAAGAATGAGACTGAGGCTGGGCGTGGTGGCTCATGCCTGTAATCCCAGCACTCAGGAGGCAGAGGCAGGAGGATTGCTGAGTTTGAGGCTCACCTGGGCTACATATGAGCTTTCAGGGCCACTCTGAACTACAAAGTGAGGCCCTGTCTCAAAAAAAAAAAAAAAGAAAGAAAAAGAATGAAATGAGGTAATGGTTGTAAAGACTTCAAAAGAAGAAATGGAACTAGGATCGTTGATTGGACATCCTGGACAATAACTTGGAGCAGTTCGATCTACCTGCAAATAAAGTTCTTGTTTTATCTTCATGTGTCTTTACTTGATTCATGATACAACAGACACACACACACACACACACACACACACACACAAATGGTAGAGAGAACCAGTAACCCTACAGTAGAGAAACCTACTAGGTATCTCCTTAATCAAGGACTCAAAAGTATGAGTTTCAATAATAAAAGTTGATATCCTGTGGTCACAGGTATGCAGAGAAGGATCCAATGCCACTTCCAAGAAGGTCTTACCATAATTATGAGACATCAGAGAAACTAAAACAGTATATCTTATGTAACTCTTGACTTGTACTCTTCCAAAAACAGTCGTGAAAGATGAAGGAATGCTAAGGAACTGTTTTTGATTAAATAAAACTAGGGCGACACTACAATTGAATATTACATGTGACCTTGTTTTGGATCTTGAGCCAGGAAAAGGACAATAAAAAATAGTGAAAGTTGAATATATGGCTAATGTGGATTTTTAGGGTCTTGACATATATCCCCTAAAAGACTTGTCCACATAATTGGATAATATTAATGGTAATTTCTTGACTTTCAAAATCAGACACAGTAATTTAAGATGTTACATGAGGGAAAGGGAACAAAAAATAGAATGAAAGGAAAAAAGTAAACACTAGCTTTTCTAAAAGGGGAGGGAAACAAAGATTGAAGATCAGAACAGAACGGGGAAAATAAATCAAGAGAAATTATGTACAAGTACACTTTTTAGCCTATATTTGAACTCAATCTACAATGAAATTTTGTCAAGTTACCTGAAGTTGCTATGTAAACACTTTCTTAAAATATAAAAATTTAGATCCACTATTAAATACATGTATAAATGTTTATTATAAAATATGCACATATATAATATTAAATTTTTATATATCAACAGCAAGTATTTCCTCTAAAAATCTTATCACTTTATTTATTTATTTATTTTTTGCTTTTTGAGACAGGGTCTCGCTTTGTAGTTCAAGCTGGCCCTGAGTTCACTATGGTGCCCAGGCAAGCCGCCGCAAACTCAGCAATCCTCCTGTCTCTGCCTCCCGAGTGCTGGGATTACAGACGTGAGCCACCACATCCAGCATTGTGGTATGCGGCGTTGATTGTTGGTGGGCGTGTCTCCACGCCCAGCATTATATGTGGTTACCGGGGATCGAACTCAGGACCTCACGCTTGCGAGGCAGGCGCCGGAACCACTGAGCTAACCCTCCGGCCCTATGGCTTTATATTTTAACATATAACTCTTGAAAATGCTTTTCTAGGGTCAGAAGATTAGCTCAGTAGCACTGCTGCACACATCTACACTGCAAGCACTGAGTTTGATCCTCGGTATCACTCACACATGCACACCAAAGGAAGAAAGAAAAGAAAATTCCTGTCTGAGCTACTCTTTGCATATTCTATTCATCCATCTGAGTTGTTTTTTTGTTTTGTTTTTTTGTACCAAGGATTGAACCTTGGACCTTGTGCTTACAAGGCAAGTGCTGGAACTACTAAGCTAACTCCTCAGCCCTCATCTGAAGTTTTGAATTCTCAGACTTGTCCAGGGGGAAACTCCAGCAATTTTTCTGGCCTTGTACTGATTTCCATGGTGCTGTTTTCACCTGTAGGTTTTTGCTCCATTCAGCTGTGCTTCTCTGAATCATCCTCTCTCTTTATAGGCCAGCAGTTTGCCTGATGACCTAACTACTCCAACAGATGTCAGAAGGTTTATTTCTTAGTTACTAAGTGATATACTTGCCTCAGAGCAGATTGATAACCTCCAAGCTCTTTCTTCATAGGCCTGGCTGGAAACCAGAAATTCACTTTCTGTATGTTTAATTTCACATACTTGCCATTCTATCCAGCAGCTCTGGCATCCATGGTCTTCCCAACTATACATGGAACAGTCTCCAAGATGGGTTATATATTGGGTCACAAAGCAAGTCTTAACAAATAGAAGTATATTAAAATTATATTAAGTATCTTTTCAGATCACAAGAATATAAAATTAGAAATCAGTAACAAGAAGAGATGTAAAGTAAACAACATGGAGGACTTCCAGGAACATGGTGGAGTTGTGAAAGTGAAGAAACAGTCTGTAATTTACCATTCCCAAACTAGAATATAGAAGCTACAGGGAAAAAATGAAGTGGGTCCCCAAGACCCAGAAAAGATCTGAGGCAAGAATTGAAGAGAGTGAAAGAAAAACTTTTAACAAAAGGGACAAAGCCCCGTCTCCCTGAGCCAGGACTCTCAGCGGAGGAAGTGCTGTCAAACCTGCCAAGATGTAGACCACTTAGACCACTGGTGACTTTTTATTTTTGGTGCAGTACTGGGGATCAAACTTGGGCCCTTGTGCATCCAAGGTTGGCACAGTACCACTTGAGCTAAATCCCCAGCCCCCCACTGGTGATGTCTGACAGCCCATAGACTCCCAGAGAAAAGGGCTGGTGGCACAGAGTAGCAGCCACACTAGACGACAGCAGCTGCTGTTTTCAACACATATAACTTGTTTCTAGATAGAGGACAGAGAATTTACACCAGTGAAGTAAGGAAGCTTTGTTCACTGTCCCAGGGGACTGAGGACAAGAGTGCCAACACAGGGGCTGCATCTCCCAGTCTTCCCTGACAGGCACCAGCTGCAGGATCACCACACTGTGTCCCCACAGTTCCAACTTCCTGTCTGTCATATTGAAAAAGCACTCACTGGGAAAGGGGAAAGACCTGTGGACTACAGCCATTGGTAAGTTTCTGGACCCAGGGCCATCTAAAAGACTCTAGACTCACTTCAGGAAAAGGTTGGCTATACTATTAATCCTGCAGGAGTTCTTTGAGCTGAACTCAGGCATACATTGTAGCCAGAAGCCAGAATGACCTACAATGAGGTATGGCTACTTCCCTGTGACTAGTTAACTCTGATCTTCATGCTACTGCCCATATTATCTACAGGAGACAGCAGGTCCATGCTTTGAAGGTCATTTTTTGTACTGTTTTTTGTTTGTTTTTGCTACTGTTGTTTTTCCTTTTTTCTCTATTTTTTCCTTTTTCTTAATTTTTCTTTTTCCATTTCCTGCCCTTTTATTTTTCATTTCTCTACTTTCTTGTTGCTGAGTCTATCCAATTTCAGTTTTTTCCTCCTTCAAGTGCTTTTATTTTTACATGAGAGGGTAAACAGTTTCCAAGTTGCATGTTGCTGCTGGTTACCTCTATTCTTCTTTTGTTTCTTCATCCTCTTTTCCTCTGCTCAGTATAAGTTCCCTGAAGCTAGTGTGTTTAGGTTTGCTCCATTCTCCCTATCTTCTGTACTATTAAAGGAGAGTGAATACAATTTCTAGTTGTTCTGCTGCTGTTGGTCTGTTCTGTTTTGAATTTGTCCATTTATTTCACCCTCTAGCTTCTATGAGCCTGCAAGGCTTTGTGTGATCTATGTCTTCTAACCCTATTTCTAATTTTTCCTTCTTCTATCTCTCTACATGCCCCAACTCCCCATTGACCTTTTATTCCTAAAGGGTGATGCTGTTATATAAAGGGCCTGTATGTTGTAAATCTATTTGTGGTTGTTCTAAATCAGGGCACATGGTTACAAATCTAACTCATGAGGTTAAAGATATCAGAATGATTGCAACAGTTTGTCATTTCCTGTGTTATGATGGATACTATTAATGATACTGAATGTATTACTTCAACCAAGGTGATCTGATTCTTCTGTTTAAGTACCTTTCATGGTGTGCCAGAACTATGATTGTATAAGGGCCATTTCAGACCCAAGGACAACCCAGCAAGTACTCATCTCCTAAGGTTTCCAAATATTAGGAAGAAAGAGACTTGCAATACTCATTATCCAGACACCAGGCCAGCAGTTGAACCAAAAACATCAAGAACAACAAATAAATAGAAATGAGAAAAAAATTCAAAAGCCCAGATAGAAAGGTCATCACCACAGGGAAATCCAGAGAAAAGGGAACCAGCAAACTGAAGCTCAATCACCAGGACTTTCAGAGCTAGTAACAAAACAGGATCTAGTAAATTGAAAAAAATCAGAAATAATGTCTGAGATAAAAGCAGAGATGCTGTCCATAGTGAAAGATATGTTTAATAACACTAAAGAAAAGATTAGGAACATTTTAGAATCTCAAATTACAACAGTAATGGAATCTGGTAAACAGCTTCAAACAGATTTTCAGGAGATGAAAAACTTCAATGAATGTTTCTATAATACTATGAATGAATGTGAAGACCAAATATCAGACCTAGAAGATAGGATTGTTGCCAGTGAACAAAAAAGGAATATTTTATGGAAAATGGCAAGGGACCATGAAAAATCAATCCAGCAGCTCCTAGATGATACAAAGAAAAATAACATAATACTGATGGGAGTCACTGAGAAAGCAGGAGACAGACAAAAATATATTTAAAAAAATGTTTACAAATATAATGGTAGAAAACTTCACAGGAAAGGGTAAAACAAAATTCACATGCAGAGAAGTAAGGCATATGGGAATCCAAGTGGCTATGATATAAAAAAAATCTACAACTAGGCATATATTCATCAAGGTTCCAGAAATCCAATAGAAGAACAAAATATTGAAAGCATTTAGAGAAAATAACAATGAAAAGAAAGCCAATCAGAATCACAACAGACTTCTCAACACAAACTCTTAAGGACAGCCTGCATTCAAGTATTTCATGCTTTAAAGGAAAAAAAAAAAACCCTCAGCATAGAATGATGTATCTTGCAAACCCATCTTTCAAAATTGATGTGAAATAAGATACTTCCACAATTAAAAAAAAAAACATGAGAAACTTTACAAATACAAAACCTGCACTCCAAAAAATTCTAAAGAATATCTTACAAAAAGATGATGAATGTCACAATCCCATGAGACCCAGCAGAGTGAACTCATTGGGCAAAGCAAGGAACTGAATGGAAAAGGGCAAAAGCAAAGAATAAAAGAGCCAAGAACAGGAAAACATGACAGCTCTAAATCCATCCATATCTCATAATCAATATTGTCAATGGATTTAATGTGCCAATTAAAAGACAGACTGGCAGAATGGATTAAAAAGGAAGATCCTACAATTTGTCACATACAAAAACACACCTAATTCATATAGAAAGCCACAGCCTGAAAGTAAAGGGATGGAAAGCAATTCTTCATGTGACACAAAACTGCAAATACCAGCAGTGGCTATCCTATTTGCAGACAAAATAGATTTCAACCCAAAACTGATTAAGAGAGACAAAGAAGGACATGATATTCTGGTACAGGGAACAAATCAAGTGAAAGAAATGACATTCATAAATATTTATGCACCAAATTCTAGTGCATCCAACTATATAAAACAAATATTAATGGACATGAAAAGCCAGATAATAGTAGTAGGGGACCACAATACTCCACTGTCAAATAGATCAGGTAGACAAAAAAAAAATCAATAATGAAATGCTTGAACAGAATCAAACTTTTGTTCACATGGATTTAATAGATGTCTACATAGTATTTCACCCCACAAAATCAAAATATGCATTCTTTGCAGCTGCTCTCAGGTTATTCTCCAAAACAGACCATATGCTAGTTCATAGAGCATGCTTAAGAAATGCAAAGGAATTGAAGTGATCCCCTGTATAATCTTATAATACAGTCCATTGAAACTGGAGCTCAATAGGAAAAGAAATTCCAAGATCCTCACAAACACATGGAGATTAAATAACACTCTGCTGAACAACCAATGGGTCACAGAAGAAATTAACTAGTTTTTAAAATTAAGTGA
>PVIC010028662.1:10536-23172 GCA_004025085.1 Thryonomys swinderianus
TCAGTGGTTCCAGCGCCTGCCTCGCAAGCACAAGATCCTGAGTTCGATCTCCAGTAACCACATATAATGCTGGGTGTGGAGACACGCCCACCAACAATCAACGCCGCATACCACAATGCCGAATGTGGTGGCCCACGCCTGTAATCCCAGCACTCGGGAGGCAGAGACAGGAGGATTGCTGAGTTCACGGCGGCTTGCCTGGGCACCATAGTGAGCTCAGGGCCAGCCTGAACTACAAAGCGAGACCCTGTCTCAAAAAAAAAAAAAAAATTAAGTGATAATCCCAGTACAACAGACATGAATTTATAGGACCCAATGAAAGGAGTTCTACGAGGGAAATTCAGAGTGGTGAAAGCCCACACTAGGAAAACAGAGTGAGGTCAAATAAAAACCTAAAGCTGAACCTCGAACTACTAGAAAAAGAGGTGAATGACAAACTAAAAGCTCCTACTCAGGAGGAAATTATCAATTTCACAGTGAAATTAACACAGCAGAGACTAATAGAATGATGCAAAGAAGTCAAGAAGTCAAAGAGTTGGTTCTTCGAAAGGATAAAAGAATTAACAAACCTTTAGCTAACCTCATCAAACAAAGGAAGGAAAAGGCTCAAATCCACACAATTAGGAATGAAATTGGGGAATCACCACAGATTTAGCAGAAGTCCAGAGGATAATAAACACCTACTTTGAAAATGTGTATTCCAATAAGATGGAAAACAGATGAAATGGATAGATTCTTAGACACATATGAACATCCAAAGTTGAACAAAGAAGATACAAAAATTCTAAACAACCAAATATCAATATGTGAAATTGAAAATGTATTTCAAAGCCTACCAACAGGGCTGGTAATTTAGCTCAGTGGTTTCAGTGCCTGCCTAGTAACACAAACTCCCTGGATTCACCCTGTAAACCACATACAATGTCAGGTGTAGTGCGGTGTGGTGGCTCATGCCTATAATCCCAGCACTCAAAAGATAGAGGCAGGAGGATTGCTGAGTTTGAGGCTTGCCTGGGCTACACAGTGAGCTCAGGGCTAGCCTGAACTATGAAGCAAGACCCTATCTCAAAAAAAAAAAAAACAATCTATCAACAAAGAAAAATCCTGGTCTTGATGGTTTTACTTCCAAATTCTATAAAACTTTTAGGGAATAGTTAACACCACTATTTCTCAAACTCTTTAATGAAATTGAAAGGGAAGCAATACTCCCAAATTCATTTCTGGAAGCAACAATCACCTTGATTCCAAAAGCAGAGAACGACCCAATTGAAAAGGAGAACTAATGACAGGCCAATCTCCCTAACAAATACAGATGCAAAAATCCTCAATAAGATGTTGGAAAACAGAATACAGAGGATCATCAAGAAGTTCATACATCCTAACCAAGTTGAATTCATCCCAACACAAGGATGGTTCAACATACATAAATCAGTAACTGTAATACACTACATTAACATACTCAAGGGCAAAAACCATATGGTTATTTCAATAGATGCAATAGAAAAGGCATTTGACAAAATCCAATACCCATTCATGATCAAAACCCTACAGAAAACTGGAATAGATGGACTTTATCTCAACTTAATAAAGGCTATTTATGAGAAACCAACAGCTATCATCATACTAAATGGTCAAAAACTGAAAACCGGCACATTAAGATCAGGAATAAGATAAAGATGTCCACTATAACTATTCCTGTTCAATATAGTGCTGGAAACATTAGCCATAGCAACTGGACAAAAGAAAGAAAATGATTAAATATAGGAAAGGAAGAAAGTAAACCATCATTATTTGCTGATGACATGATACTCTTATAAGAAGATCCTTAAAACTCAACCATAAGACTGCTAGGCTTAATCACCAGATTTAGTAATGCAGGTGGATACAAGCTCAATATTCAACAATCAATAGCCTTTGTATACACAAACAACAGACTCATTGAGAAATTGGGGTATCAATCCCTTAAACGATAGCAACTAAAAAAATTAAATAACTAGGAATCAATCTAACAAAGGAAGTGAAAGTCCTCTACTCTGAAAACAACAGCACTGTGAAAAGCGACTGAAGAGGCTATCAGAAAATGGAAAGACATCCCTTATTCCTGGGTAGGAAGAACCAATATTGTCAAAATGGCCATACTGTCAAAGGTAATATATAGATTCATACAATCCCAATCAAAATCCCTACAGCATATTTCATAGAGCTAGAGAAAATAATCCAGAAATTCATCTGGAACCACAAGAGACCTAGAATAGCAAAAGCAATTCTAGGCAACAAGATCATGGCAGGGCTATCAAGATCCCCAATTTAAGACTATACTACAGGGCCAGAGATTTAGCTCAGTGGTTCCAGTGCCTGCCTCGCAATTGTAATGGTCCTGAGTTCAATCTCTGGTGACCACATACAATGCTGGGCATGGTGACTCATGCCCACTAGCAATCAATACCACATACCAAAGTGCTGGACATGGTGGCTCACGCCTGTAATCTCAGCACTCGAGAGGCAGACAGGAGGATTGCTGAGTTGAGATGTGCCTGGGCTATATAGTGAGCTCAGGGCCAAGCTGAACTACAAAGCGAGACCCTGTCTCAAAAAAAAAAAAAAAAAACTATACTGCAAAGCCACTGTGAAATAAACAGCACGATACTGACAAAGTAACAGACCTAAGGATCAGTGGAACAGACTAGAAAAATCCAGTAACAACTTCAGAGATACTATACCACCTCATCTTTGACAAAGGAGCCAAACACGCTCAATGGAGGAAAGATAACCTCTTTAACAAATAGTGCTGGAAAAACTGGCCTTTGATCTCCCAAAGACTAATGCTAGATCTATCTCTTTTACTGTAGACTAAACTGAAATCAAAGTAGATTAGAGATCTAAATATTAAAACAGAAACACTAAAGCTGCTGCAAAACAGGTTAGGGATAACTCCTGGAGACATTGACATATGGAAAGACTTTATGAATAAAACCTCTGCAGCATGGGAACTAGCAGAAGGAAATCAACAAATGGGACTCATCTTATTAAAAATCTTCTCCACAGCAACAGAAAACACCAGTAGAGTGAAAAGACAAGCAACACTATGGGAAACAATTTTTACCAGCTGTTTCTCAGACAAAGGGTTACTACCTGGAGTATATAAAAAACTCACCCCCCACAACTTAAAAATCCAATTCAAAAATGGGCACTGAAATGAACAGATATTTTTCAGATGAACAAGACAGCTAAGAAACATGTGAAGAAATGTTCAACAACATTGGTTGAGAGATACAAACAAACACAACACTGAAATTCCATGTCACTCCACAAAGAATGGGTGGTATCATGAAATCAACCAAGGACAAATTCTAGAGGCACTGCAGTGAGAAAGGACTGGTACAACCAATGTGTACAGCCCCTGTGATCAGTCCTAGTTTCTGAAAAAACTAGGATTAGAGGTCACTTTTGACCTATTTCCCTGTCATATATATATATGTCATATATATGACATATATATATATATATACAACAGAATTAAAAGATTCATATTACAGTGACTTATGTGCACCCATGTTTATAGCAGCTCAGTTTGTGATAGCTAAATCTTGGAAGTAGCCCAAAAGCCCATCACAGGGAGACTGTATAAAGATGTGGGTTTTTCAGCACTCGGGAGGCAGAAACAGGAAGATTACTGAGTTTGAAGTTTGCCTGGGCTACATAGTGAGCTCAGGGTCAGCCTGAACTACAAAGTGAGACCCTGTCTCAAAAAAAAAAAAGTGGGTCTTTTTTTAATAAAATGGTGTATTAATCTGCCATAAAAATGATAAATTTGAATCATTTATATTCTAATGGATGCACCTTTAGGACATACAAGTGAAATAATAGGACACAAATGTGTAAATACCATATCATTTTTCTGGTATAAGAAATTGAACGTGTAAATGAATTCTAAAATGTACGGCAGGTATTTTGAAATGGAAAGAAAATATACAAAGGGAAAAGGGTAGTTAGGTGCTAGTAAAGGGAAGGAAAAAATCTGATGGTTAAAAAAGGAAACACAATTTATGTATATAGTGGGTAGGGAGCTGTAGGGAGGGCAGAGGAATGGGAAAAAAATGAGAATCAAGATGTGTCATGTACTGGTATAAATCCTCAATGTTGAATGTGATATATGTGTACATGAAATGTACCAATAAGATCAATTTATAAAAAAGTAAACATGATCGTGAACAGTGAATGTTAACAAGGGTTTTTTTTTTTTTGAGACAGGGTCTAGCTTTTGTAGTTCAGCCTGGCCCTAAGCTCACTATGTAGCCCATGCAAGACTTGAACTCAGCAATCCTCTCGACTTTCTCCAATCCTCCTGCTTCCAGAGTGCAGGAATTACAGAATTGAGCCACCACACCAGCACTGTGGTACATGGTAGACTGCTGGTGGGCATGAGTCACCACACCCAGTATTCTTGTATGTGGTTACCAGGGATCAAACCAGGGACCTTGTGCTTGCTAGGCAGCCCTGGAAACACTGAGCTAAATCTCTGGACCTTAAAAAATAAATTTTAAAAAGACAAATGTAAACAAAATGTATCAGAATATATTAAACACAGTAAAAGCAGTTCTAAAAGGAAATTTTAAAACAATGAATGTCTACATATAAAGAAGAAAATCTAGGGAGAAAAAGGAACAAATATTGCCCTCAAGGAAGTAAGAAAAAAACGAAGCAAAGTATAACCAAAATTCGGAGGGAAATTCACATTGCTTCTCTTATATGAGGAAACCAAAGGTGAAAAAGGAGCATAATAGAAGATATTGAGAAGAACATGCTCACGTGGGAAGGGGAATAAAGAGTTGGACTGGGGAAAGAAGGGAAAAGGAAAAAAAAATAGAACAGAAGAAAGAAATGGAGGGCTGGGGATTTAGCTCAGTCATGTTATACCTGTCTCAAAAGCACAAGATCCTGAGTTTGATCCTGGTACCAAGAAAAAAGAAAGGTAATCTGCGCATGGTAGCACACACCTATAATCCCAGCGCTTGAGAGGCAGTGGCAGGAGGATCACTGTGAGTTCAAGGAAAGCCTGGGCTAAATAGTGAGTTCAGGAGCATTCTGAAGTATAAAGCAAGACCCAGTCTGGAAGGAAGGAAGGAGGGAGGGAGGGAGGGAGGGAGGAAGGGAGGGAGGGAGGGAATAAGGAAAACAAGAAATGGAAACAAAGATTCCATAAGTGGAGACATAAAGAAGGGCTGAAGAGGGCCCTGGATTTAATTTAGTGCTTCCAGCACTTGCCTTGCAAACACAGGTCCCGAGTTCGATCCCCAGTAACCACATACCTCAATGCTGGGTGTGGTGACTCAGCAATCAGCCCACATACCACAGTGCCTGGACTACATAGTGAGCTCGGGCCAGCCTGAACTACAAAGCGAGACCCTGTCTCAAAGAAAAAAAAACATTAAAGAAAGGAGGCAAAGAAAAAGAAGAATCAAGATGTACAGGCATGAATTCTCTGTGAGCAATATGTATGATAAATTTATGTATAAATAAAAAAATAATAAAACTTAGAAAAACACCAAAAAAATTTTCAAAAAACAAGACAGCAAACATGAAAGGCCAGAGCAGCACCAATGTGCAGTGATACCCACCTATAGCTCCCTAACTCAGGAGGCTGAGATGAGGGTCCATGGGGTTCCAATCCAAAGCAAGGCTACAAAGCAAGACCTTACCTCTCATCAATCAATCCATGAATTGGAGAAGAAATTACATGAAGTGTCAGTTTTTTAAAAAGATAAAAATGACAAACCACTAACTAGATTAAGAAAAAGAGAAAAAACTCAGATAAGTAAAATCAGAGGAGAAATTCATTAGAAGGAATAACACAGAAATACAAAAGTTCCTAAGAGATTATGAACAGCAAATTGGAAAACTCAGAAGAAATGGATATATTTTCTGGGCACACACAGCTAAGAATGAGTTATGAAGAAACAGAAAATGTGAACAAAAAGAAAATAAGGAATGAGACTGTCAGAAATAAAAATCTCACATCACACAAAAAAAGTAAAGATGGCTTTACCGATGAAACCTATCAAAATTTTAAAGAATAATTCACAAACTATTGCAAACATTGGAGACAAGGAAATTCTTCTAAAAATCATTCTAAAAGGCCAGCATTACCTACATACAAAACCAGACAAGGGAGAGAGAAAGGGAGGGACCAAAAAAAGTAAAAATACAAGGAAAAAACAGAAACAAAGTTTTTGTACTCAGGGAGGGAAGAGGGCTTCAGGCCAGGACAGTGTGGGAATAAAGGAACAGGGTGTACCACATAGGTGCAAATTCCTCATGATAAGTGCTACCATATGTATGTGTAAAATGTACAGATAAATGCTTTTTTTTTTTGAGACAGGGTCTCACTTTGTAGTTCAGGCTGGCCCTGAGCTCACTATATAGTCCAGGCAAGACTCAAACTCAGCAATCCTCCTGTCTCTGCCTCCCGAGTGCTGGGATTACAGGTGTGAGACACCACGCCCAGCACTGTGGTATGTGGTATTGATTGCTGATGGTATGAGTCTCCACACCCAGCATTGTATGTGGTTACCGGGGATCGAACCCAGGACCTTGCGCTTGCAAGGCAGGCACCAGAACCACTGAGCTAACCCTCCGGCCCCTAAATGTTGTCATTTTAAAAGAAAACAAAACATCACAGGTCAGTGAACCAGACGAACAGACACAGATGTCGACAAAATATTTGCAAACCAAACTCAACAACCTTAAAAAGATTATTCATCATGATCAAGTAGCATTCATCCCCAAGCTTTATGGTTTGACTTACACTAATTAATAAATATGATACAACACATTACAAAGAACAAAAATCATGCCATCACTTCAACAGATGTAGAAAAGGCATGATTAATATTGAAGTAATATCATTACACTATCCATACTATTCAAAGTGATCTACAGATTCAAAGCAATCTCTATCAAAATACGGATGACATTCTTCATGAAATGGAGAGGGAAAAGTCCTAAAATCCATTATGGAACCATAGAAGACCTGCAATAGTCAAAGCACTCTTAGCAAAAGGAAGCAAGTTGTAGTATATTACAGAACTTACTATCTGGCTACTGCAAACCAAATGGTATGGTAATAGAATAAAATCACACACACCAAGGGCACAAAATAGCCCATAAACAATACATACATCTGGTGCCTGCTAAGAGCACACATTAGGACTGTGCACACGTGCACATATGTGTATTTCTTGGGCTGAACCTAGGACTTTGCACATGCTCAGTATGTTCTTCAACACTCAATTATATCCCAGGTCTTTTGTTTGTTTAAAGTCAACATTTTTATTCCAGTGAGATCAGGGTAGAAACAGGCTGGTATGTCTTCTGTTCTTTCAAATTACATTCATGTATTTGTGCATCATTTTAATGAATTCACATTATGTATTACTCTGAAATTTCTTATATCTGATGGGAGGTGCAATCCTGTACAATTAGGAGAAAAAATAATTTCACAATTAAAACTATGATTAGGCCTAGTTTTCCTGCTTATAGGTCAGCTTTGTAATGTCCAGATATAACTTTATCTCAAGTACCAATCAAGATCCCAATGGTGCCACATGCTGTGACACTCTAGGGCAGGATTACACCAGCCAGACACCCCAGTACCTTCACTTATGTCATTCTACATTGTTCTTGGACTATTGCCTGCATCCAGCCTGCCTCCTGGGTCATTTGTTACGTTTTGTTAATGCAGATGTACTGAGTAAAGGTGTGGCAAGCAGGGTCTCTTGTTTTTGCTACCTAGAGCAGCACCCTTCAGAACCAAATCCAGCTTCTTCTCATTTGTCTATATATTAATTCACTCTGTGCTGTCAAGGTTCACAGGAAACTAGGACTTAACTGCAGAGATTCTAATACCAGCCCCTTTCCCTGTTTCCTACAACCTAGCATCTATTTCTTAAGCTTTTCCCAGTTAGTGCTTTTAGACTTACCTATTTTTGGAGATGATGGAGAGAATTCCATACTAGGAACCTGTCCTGACTTCATCCAGCATTTAACATTTTATTATCTGATCTTACAAAAATGTACCTTTGTATATGTATCTTTGGGTAAAAGACCTAGCCATGTCTTTTCATAAAAGATTATTAGTATCACCTTCCCACTAATGAAAAGAATGAGCACTTGCTAATGTGTATTAACTGTCTACTGTGTGTCAGGGAGTTTTTGAACCTCCCTTAAGATAATGTACTAAGAGAATCAAGTTGTGCGTACTTAGAACACTACTTGACAAGAAACATGGTCTCTGAGGTAGATGCTATTTATTATTTCTCACTTTACAAATAAGAAATCTGAGGCTTAGGGATTAAAATACCTTGCTTAATGTTACACAGGGAGGAAGTGGCAGTTTCTGACTTTGAACCATGTCTACCACAAGATTTGCCTTCAGTTCTCTTATTGTTAACTCACATTTAAATTTTGTAGTACATACAAAAAAGTAGTTTCTTCCTTACTGGCATTTACCAGTGTTTTTGAATTTTGGATTTAATGTCATCCACAATGAATACACCACAATGGACAAGTTACTCAAATACAAAGCCAACATTATTGGTACAATGCAAAATTAAATAACATAGTCATGATACTGGACATAACTCAAACACAAACTGCCTAATTTATTTATTTTTTTACAATAAAATAGTAACAGCAACAAAATAACTTAAGTGTTAACAAAGTCATCCAAGGAGCAAAATAAAAACAAAGCTAATTAACAGGCATTGCTTCTGCTCATATTAGTTAACTCCTTTAAACAGGAAAAACTATCATTAGTCTAGTGGTTCTCAACTCTATCTGCACGTACAGAAAGAGGAAACGAATGGCACCTAAAACAATGGGGGTATCTAGGACCCACCTCAGAATAACTGGGAATCTCTCTGGAACTGGGTCAGGCAGAGATATTAAAGTACAGTCAGTGTCGAGAACTACAGACCTAGAGTAAGAAGCAATAAAAGCAATGTCCTCAAAGTAATTCAGAACCAAAAAACTGGTCATATAGTTCTTTCCTCATCCTGGAAAGGGGGAAGGCCAGACAAAATTCTTTGATCTTTATCCATTTCACATTGCCCACAGTTAACAGACATTACATATTGTAAGTTATTTAAATATGCTACTCGAACTAATATTCTACTTTTCATTTACAAAGCTCTTATGAAACAATACCATCAGAGAAAATCTTCCACATTTTAGGTTTGCATAGATGTTCAAGTCAGTTATCTGCTCAACTAAGGAGTCAATAATATGTATTACAAAGTATTTTATTAATCAAGTATTATAAAATGATATTCACTTAACATATCACAGATAAACTTTTTGGTGCAGAAAGGAGTAGATCTGAGTGTTTTTCACCTATTTCTAAAACTGTGAGAATACCTTTTTAAAAGATCAGCAGTTCTTCAAAGTTAGAACCTAAACAAAACTCTTCCTTTAAAAATGCATACATAGGGCTGGAGGGTTAGCTCAGTCGTTCCAGCGCCTGCCTCGCAAGTGCAAGGTCCTGAGTTCGATCCCTGGTAACCACATACAAAGCTGGGCGTGAAGACACGCCCACCAACAATCAATGCCACATACCACAATGCCGGACATGGTGGCTCATGCCTGTAATCCCAGCACTCGGGAGGCAGAGACAGGAGGATTGCTGAGTTCGCAGCGGCTTGCCTGGGCACCATAGTGAGCTCAGGGCCAGCCTGAACTACAAAGTGAGACCCTGTCTCAAAAAGCAAAAAAAAAAAAAAAAATGCATACATAACGTGCTTTGCCTACAACTGTATGGTCTCACTGACAAATGCCTACAGGAAGCTTCAGTAGCACTACAGGTTTATCTTCAAAGCCACCTTTCCTCATTTTTCAGGTTGGGATCCATACGAGGTCAGGTCCAGAAAACAACTTCTTCCTTCAGAACATGTGAATCCATTTGGTGATGCCTCTTCAAGTTCACAGAGTCCCACTTCTTCAGGGACTTCCATCAGGACTCCATGTCCACCTCAGTTCCTTCACTTTTGTCCTCAAGGGTTGGCTCTGACAGGCCATCCTCACTGATGTCTTCAATGTCAGCCAGATCAATGGGAGGCAGAGGGTTCCTCCAGTACTGGAAGGAATTATACTGCCAAAATTCCTCACCGTCCTTTTAGGAAGGAGAAGATGAAAATGTATCAGTGGGACAGAAAAAGGTTTTTCCCCTTCAGAAGAGAAATTTCCTTGCTTGAAGAGCAAGCAAATTTAAGTAGACTTTGCCATCTTTTCTTTTTCATTTTCAAAAGATAGGTATTTTGCCAAATCAAAATACTTCATGAACTAAATATGTGCATTTTAATATTTGAGCATTTTTAAAGTATTTGCTAATAGTGTACACTTAAAAGAATTTCCTCCAATATCACTTATTTCCATAATTTTCTCATTTTTCACCCAAAGAAAATGTTTGAAAACAATCGAAATTAATCTTGCAATAAGGAAAATAAAAATCTGCTTTTAAAATATGCATACATATCTCCCTTTAAAAATTATTTTTGGGCTTTTCCCCCTATATTTGATTTTTTTTTTTTTTATACTGAGGATTGAATTCAGGACCTCGTGTCTGCCAGGCAAGCACTGTGCTGCTCCATCCCTAGTGCTGGAGATTTGATTAACAGGTTCACTTTACATACACCAAAATATTTTGACAAATTTTACTCTGAAATATTAGGACATGAACATGATGAAAAGGAAAATATTAAATTGATGAGTTGATTAACAACAGACCTTGGTACTAACTCGTCAATATATCAAAACTTACTCATCTAAGTGGTAGCCCCTTAAAAGTCAACAGCTTACTCTGAATGACTCCAAAATTATTTCAAAAAATATTAAAAAGTGGCACACTACTATACCATAAAGGGGACAAACTTTAAGTCATTTGTAGGAAAACAGTTGTACCTTAACACCACAATGCTGAATAAATCAGACACACAAGCTTAAATATCCCATGATTTCTCTTATATGAGAAATAACATATAAACTACAAAATAAGATAAAAAACAGGGGAGTAGGATATGAGGTGAAAAAGTGGCCCACTTACAGAAATAGATCTTTCATATAAAGGAAGGAGACCAGGAGCTGGAAGGGTTAGAAAAGGATGGAAATGGATGAAAAAAGAATTGAGATGTGTTCTGTACCAACTCTGCACAACCAATGTAATCATAATGTACCACAAATATTTGCTTATAAAAACATAAAATTTTTAAAAATTGGCACTGAAGTTACATAATGGATTAAAAGAGAATTCTGAACATCAACCCCTTCCCTAAATCAATATCTTTATGCATTCTACTGTACTGCATCCTTACTTTAATATTTACTATAGGAGATCTAACAGAAACATAATAGGAGCCACATATGTAATTTAAATTTTTCTGATAATCACAGTAATAGTAAAAACAAACAGGTGAAATTAACCTGAGTATCTTATTTGACCTAACAGATCCAAAATATTACTTCAACATGTGGTCAACTCTTTAAAAGTATTATAATATGTAATCTTTACATCATACTTGGTTTTCAAAATCTGGTGCATAGTTTGCATTTCCAGCAGTATTCGCACTAGTGACATTTCAAAACCCTTAGATTGTCACTTTCAGTAGTTACTGTGTTGGAGCACAGGGCTAGCAACATCTCATTAGGAAGTTCATTCAGTGTCTTAACACTGTAAACCTGAATCAAAAGTCTTTGGGGAGGGCCGGAGGGTTAGCTCAGTGGTTCCAGCACCTGCCTCGCAAGCGTAAGGACCTGAGTTCGATCCCCGGTTACCACATATAATGCTGGGCATGGTGGCTCACGCCTGTAATCCCAGCACTCGGGAGGCAGAGACAGGAGGATTGCTGAGTTCGCAGCGGCTTGCCTGGGCACCATAGTGAGCTCAGGGCCAGCCTGAACTACAAAGCAAGACCCTGTCTCCAAAAAAGCAAAAAAAAAAAAAAAAAAAAAAGTCTTTGGGGAATTTCACAATTGGACAAAGATGAAGTAAACAATTAAAATGCACTCTAATATAAAATGGTTAAAACAATGTTCTAGTCCTTCTCCTTTGGGAAATCTACTGTTACACACAGAGAGACCAAAAAGGCATCTTTCAGGCCAGAGGGTTAGCTCAGTGGTTCCGGCGCCTGCCTCGCAAGCGCAAGGTCCTGAGTTCGATCCCCGGTAACCACATATAATGCTGGGCGTGGAGACACGCCCACCAACAATCAACACCGCATACTACAATGCCGGACGTGGTGGCTCACGCCTGTAATCCCAGCACTCGGGAGGCAGGGACAGGAGGATTGCTGAGTTCGCAGCGGCTTGCCTGGGCACCATAGTGAGCTCAGGGCCAGCCTGAACTACAAAGCGAGACCCTGTCTCAAAAAGCAAAAAAAAAAAAAAAAAAAAAGGCATCTTTCATGATGTTACCATAAGTTAGTGGCTAAAAAGCACAAACTCTGCACAGATAGGCCTTTGCACAATAACTTCACCACTCACCAACTGCTCTTGACCTCACTGATAACATGGGTTGGAACCAGTAGCTGTGCAATATCGCTAGGTGTTAAATCTTCAAACTGAATAGGAACCACTACTTTTCTGACT
>PVIC010028663.1:0-23081 GCA_004025085.1 Thryonomys swinderianus
TTTGTTGCAGGTCTCTTTCTATTATCTGGGGCCCTTTGGAAGCAGCACTTTCCTGGGGGGGTCTTCCTTGAATCTGTAATAACCCTTGAGAGTTCTCACTCCTGACACATCACGGTAGGTATTTGAGCAGAACAATCACATCATATTTGTTACCGTAATACAATAAATGCCAGTATCAGTATTAAACACAGTAAATGAGATAAAAAGGTTTGTTAGATTCTATACTGGATACTTTGAGCTTATGAGTTACCTCTATGTTTGACTCCTCACTGCACAGCTTTGGGATACAGTGGACTGGTGGGCGGCCTTCAGTCCACTGGAAATGGACTGCACCCTGTAGCCGGGTCCGTGTGCTGCTCCCTCAGTCCACCGGAAGCGAGGCACGGCGGGGCCGCATCTGCTGGGTCCTGTCCACCCGCGGCTGGTCCCTCAGTCTGCTGGAAACACAGTACGGCGGGGCCCGCAGCTGCTGGGTCTGGTCCGCCCGCCGCTGGTTCCTCAGTCTGCTGGAAACACGGCATGGTGGTGTCCGGAGCTGCTGGATCCGGTCCACCCGCCACTGGTCCCTCAGTCCGCTGGAAACACGGTAAGGTGGGACCTGGAGCTGCTGGCTCCGGTCCACCCGGCGCTGGTCACTCAGTCCACTGCTTTTCAATTCTTGATATGTTCTAAATATTAGTCTTTTGTCTAAGGTACAAATGGCTAATTTTTCCCACTTCGCAGGTTATTTTTTCAATTTATTTTTAATTTCTTTTGTTGCGCAAAGGCTTTATAATAAGATGAGATCCTAGTGGTTAATTTTTTTTTTCTTTTTGTAGACAGGGTCTCACTTTGTAGTTCAGGCTGGCCCTGAGCTCACTATGGTGCCCAGGTAAGCTGCCACAAACTCAGCAATCTTCCTATCTCTGCCTCCCAAGTGCTGGTATTACAGGCGTGAGCCACCACTTCTGGCATTGTGGTATGCCATGTTGTTTGTGGGCGTGTCTCCACGCCCAGCACTATATGTGTTTACCAGGGATCGATCTCAGGTCCTTGCGCTTGCAGGGCAGGTGGTGGAACCACTGAGCTAACCCTCCGGCCCAGTTTTTTTTTAGTATTTTCCACACATCCAGGGTTTTATTCATGAAGTTTCTGACTACACCTATGTTTTCAAGAGTTCTACTTATTCTCTCTTCCAGCAAACTGTTCTGTTTTAGTACTTACAACTTTGATCCATTTTGATTTTAGTTTAGTGCATGGTGAGAGACACAGGTCTGGTTTTAGTCTTGAGCATGTGGAGAATCAGTTTTGCCAGCACCACTTATTAAAGAGGCCATCTTTCTTCCAGTGAACATGTTTGGCTTCTCTGTCAAAGATAAAGAGTGTGTTTCTATCATAGTAGCTCTGTAATATAATTTCAAATCAGGCATTGTGATGTCCCTTGCCATGCCTTTGTTGTCCAGAGTTGCTTTTGTTGGTCTAGTTCTCCTCTGATTCCAAATGAATTTTAGAAATGTTCTCTCTAGTTCTGTAAGGCATGCTAATGAGGTTTTGGTTAGGAATCAATGAAATCTGTGTAACAGTTTTGTTAGTATGGCCAGTTTTACTATATTGCTTCTATCTACTCAATACAAAGCATAGCTTCTCATATTCTGATATCTTCTATCCCTTTTCAGAGTACTGTAATTTTAAGTGCAAAAATCTTGCACTTTCTTTGTTAGACGGATTCTTAAGTATTTGGTCTATTCAATGCTCTTGTGAAGACTGCTGGTTCCCTAATGTCTCTCTTCATTCTCTTGTTCATTCCTTCCTTCCTTCTTCCTTCCTTCCTTTCCTTCCTCTTTCTTTCTTTCTTTCTTTCTTTCTTTCTTTCTTTCTTTCTTTCTTTCTTTCTTCCTTTCTTTCTTTTTCTTTCCTTCTTTCTCTCTCTCCCTCTTTCCCTCTCCCTCTCCCTCTCTGTGGTACTAGGGATCATTACTTTTTTTTTTTTTGAGACAGGGTCTCACTTTGCAGTTCAGGCTGGCCCTGAGCTCACTATGTAGCCCAGGCAAGCCTCGAACTCAGCAATCCTCCTGTCTCTGCCTCCCCAGTGCTGGGATTATAGGCGTGAGCCACCACGCCCAGGTAGGAATGATTACCTTTTACTGGCAAGGCAGGTCCCATGCCGCTGACTAAATTTCAGGTCCTTGATACAGTTTAATAGAATTCATAACCCCTCCACAAAGACTCTAAAATTCAAATTAGATTTAGTTTACCCCTAATCTATCCCTGCACTGGGAGGCTGAGACAAGAGAATTACCCTGAGTTCAAGGACCACCTAGTGACCTCAAGGCCAACCTGAACTATATAGCTAAACCATGTCTCAAAAAGCAAAACACAACAAATACTAAAAATTTAAAAAAGATTTAGTGTATAGCATAAGTTAATGGTTGAAAATGTGAATACTTTGATGATAACTGCAAAAAAAGGAAATAAAATCTTTCTTTGGCATACTTAGTAGCAAGGAGGAGTTCATATCTGGATGCCAAGATCATTCTCCAACCAATCCAGTTTTGCCAGATATCTCTTTATTATTAATGTGAAATGCTTTTTTCTATCTTATAATTTTTGAGGAAAGTTATGATGGTCTTAAAAATCTGTCATACACAATTTTGCACCAAAAAAGTTTTAAAATCTAAATTACCGTAGTATCTGAATAACACAAATGGAACTCAGAAGGCCATCATATGGTGTATTAATCCACTTTCCTGTCACAATGGAAAAACATACATGACACCCACAATTTCAGAGCGGAGGTGTTTGTTTGGCTCATGGTTTTCGCTAGGATCCAGCCCATGGTGCCTGGCACCAAGGTGGAAGTGGCATGGGAGAAACATGGCAGGGAAACCCTGCTTACTCAACAGCAACTAGGAGCAGAAAGGAAGAAGAACCTGCATCTAAAAATACACACTGCCCATCAAACCAGCAGCGAGCCAACTCCCTCACCAGGCCTGCCTCCTGACAGGACAGTGTGCTGCAGAGTTCAGCTCTGAGTGAACCCCAGCTGAGTAGAGTGAGCCAGGGACTCAAACTCCTTCTAAACACATCACACTTCCGGGTGACATATTAGACCTAAATTACACTTCCTAAATTCTTCAGTTTCAGTTTCAGGTGAATTCAAATCTTTATTTTACTAGGAGATGAAAGCAAACATACTTGTCATCATTGTATGAATATCACACACACAAAAAAGTACTATGAAACAAAATAGAAAGAACAGACACTTAAGAAATTAAATTTCTAGACTAGATATCACTGAATTGGGTTTTCAGGGAGTAGCATTTCAGTAGTCAAGAAAGAAAGCATTGCAGGGGAAGGAGAGGCCACTGCATTTAGTTAATAACTAGGTTGAGGGCTGGAGATTTAGCTCAGTGTTTCCAGTGCCTGCCTCTCAAGCACAAGGTCCTGAGTTCTATCCAATATCCACATACAATGCTGGGCGTGGTGACTCATGCCCACCAGCCATCAATACCACATACCACAGTGCTGGGCGTGGTGGTTCACGCCTGTCATCCCAGCACTTGGGAGGCAGAGGCAGGAGCATTGCTGAGTTCGAGGCTTGCCTGGTCTACACAGTGAGCTCAGGGTCAGCCTGAACTACAAAGCAAGACCTTGTCTCAAAAAAAAAAAAAACACCTAGGTCGACTTTTAACCCGAGAGAGAGAGACTCAGATAAAGAGGACTTATTTTATGTAGGTGGCTATCCCTCTAGGATCTTATGGATCATTCTCCCTCTTACTCTTTAGTTTCCTAAAATAATTTACATCAAATCTTTAGTAAGGAGGGAGCATATTCAATGAATGATAGTTTTCAAAACACAGACAATTGTGGACAACACATTAGTAGGTAATTTGACTGAACCAAACCTCAAAGGTAGAAGTAATTCATAGTGAGAAAGAAACACCAGCACTGAGAGGTGAACGCAACGATCTGGAGCTAAAGGGTAGAGAAAACTAGTGCTTCTCCATACTGCACAGGTGCGGGGACTTATCCCACCCAGACCTATCCAACCCAAAAGCATCACAAACTTTAGACTGTAAAGAGCTACATAATGCATTGCAGCCTTATATATTGGCAAGAGCTGTATCAAAAAAATCTTCTAATTGACATAAAATCACTCAGTGCTCAAGTTCCATGAATTATTACCACTCTAATGATAAGTGTCAAGGAAGAGCAAGTTGCAGAAAGACATTTGCAGTAGGACTCCATTTCATAAACCTTGCAGACACACAACTAAATTACTAATTGGCATGATTATATTCATTCCCAAAAACAATTTTAAAGGGAATAACTAGTAAATAACAAAAAATTGATATTTATCTTGGAAAAGGAGGGGACAGTAAGCAGGCAGAGGATGTGGTGATGAAGAAAATGGAAAGGAGCTTCCAAAATCTGGAGGAAGCTCTGTGTTATACACTGAGGCACAGTCAAGTAGGTGCTTATGTTATTGTCACTACATGATCTTTTTCCAGTATATTTATGAAAAATGATGGTTATATCTTTTAAAATATCTATACGCTTCTCTATTTTTGTATATTACACTTTACCTCTCAAAAGACTCTCTATATTTTCCAAAAGTTGTTCAAAATGGTACTTTTTGAAAAACCTAGTTGAAGACTCATGATACATATTAGTTTGTATTCTCCTCACTGCTGTTGCTTTGGTGTCAGACTCACTGGCATTATAAAACACGTGACTGACTCAGGTCTCACAAACATGGGCATGACTTACAATTCAAGACATTCAACTGCGTATTTTTTAGACTATATTTGCAAGTGTTTCTTAGCCTGTTGGTTGCACAGTTCAGCGTTGAGGCGGACATCTGTTGGTATGCACAAAAATAAAATATTGTTGTCTTGTTTTTGTATTTTTCATACCCAGAGAAACAAGTTGTAACTTTTGCCTGAGGGAGAATCTTAAGAAGATGAACCAGTGTATGTATTTTTCTATCAAGCAGAAGAGAACTTGGAAGTACCGTTGTTCACATTAATTAGGACACAGCAGGTCAGAGTCTGCCCATTTTTGCTGGGGGAGTGACCAAGCCAAGGGTGCAGAGGGCTGGTTTCTTTTGTTTCTCTCTAGATTTTAACAGCTGTTACTTCAGGGAGGGAGTGGTGGTGGAGGGGAGCGGCAAGGAGGAGCTGGAGATGAATCCCTGTTCTTGTAACATGGAAAAAAGGATCACTAAACATGGAAAAAAGGATCACTAAGGTAAATCTCAGGAGAGGAAAGCCAATTTGAAAAGAATATTTGAAGAGACTTTTTGTTTTGTTTTGCTATGCAATTGGGAAAAGAGTAAAAAGGGAATAAGCAATAAAAAGTGTAAAATACGTATGTTGTGAGAAAAAGTAATCATATAGGAATACCTATGACATTAGTAAAACTGCTGTGCACTTAAAAATTAAAAAAAAAAAGGATTCCCTTAGGAGTCAATGTCTACATAAGAAACTGGCGCCAGCTCCTGAAAACAGCAGTAAGATATGAAGTCCTACTACCTCTGTCTTATAAAGCACACTATCACAAACTACCTTGAAATATCAGGAATGTGTGTGCAGGTAGTTAATCTGAAATGAATAACTCTCTGAACTTGAGTTTGTGGGTAGGTCGTGTACATTTCAAATGTTTGCAGCACTATTAAATTAAGGGAATTGAAGTGAGGTCAACATTTTAAAGCAAGTGGCTCACAGAGAAATCTTCCCTCCCGCCCTCTTCACCTGTGTGATGACCTCAGTCTTTTTGGATTCAGAGGCATATGTCAAGTGTCTGAAAAATTGCTGTGGACCTGATTCCAATCTTAGACTCTTGCTAGTCTGCATAGTAATTTCAGGTTGTCTCTCCTCTCTGAACTGACGGCAACCTCTTCAAGGATGGAGAGGCATCTACACAAAAGGGCAGCTCAAAGCCCAGTGGATATAGTCCCTAACACACAGTAAGTGCTCAATATCTACTGCATGAAAGAGCACTGAAACAAAGAAGCACGATTTCCAACAAAGTTCTAGTGTGTTAGAATGTAAAAGACCGGCATAATCTACACTTATAATTCCCAAACTGGAATTACCAGAAAGATAGCTTTGCATATTTATGACTTGAATATATGATGGAGGCTTACATTTCAAATTTTAATATAGTAGAAGACACATTGCTATTGATGCCCCTTCAGACTCTTCCCCGTATTCTGAACACACTTCCACACTGTCATGGCCTCCTCAATGTCATAAGTTGATTCAAAACATTTACCTTTAGTGGCAATTTTGAGTTTGAAGAAAAGCCAGAAGTTTCATGATGCCAAATCTAGAGAAGGAAGTGAAAAAAGTCATAGGATAGTGTTTTTGAGTCTGCATTTCTGCTGGATGGTACCCAATAGCAGCTTGCACTAGATTATCTTTATCCTATGTTGTAACGACACTCACAGAAGAGGACCTTCAGAACTGCTTCAAGAAGTGGCAAGAGTGAAGAGAGAAGCATTTCTGAAGTGAGAAGAAATATTGTGAGATGTATCGATGCCAAATATCTTTTACTAAAATACATTTTTAAAATAAATATTCGCCTTACTTTTCAATCACACTTCATGTTCTTTTTTTAAAAAAAATCAAACATTCAACTAGACCAGACTTGAATATATACTATCAAGTCTTGATTATGATGTGGAGCTTATCAGATAAGAATCATCATAAAGTAAATTTAGTTAAGTAGGATAGGAATTCTAAAAATAAAATTATTTATGTACCCATTATGGAGTTCCAGAACTTCGTGTTTGATAGTGCATGATTTTTTGTACTGTATCAATTTTGTTTCTGAGAAATCAGTGTTTCATGGATCCACCACTTACATGAACCACACTGGAAAAAATAATTTAACCAAAATCTCTGACTTTTGCCCTTACAATGAAAATAATATGCTCAGAAAGCTCTTACCAGCAAAAGCAAATTACCTAGAAGTATGTTTGTTACATTGTAAATCCTCAGAGAACATTCTCTCCAGCCCTTAAAAACACCACGGCACCAATACAGAGACACAGAGCTGAGTGAGTTAGCTTTTCTTACTTTAGTTTTAAGATGTAAAGAAGTCTTGATATTTTGTACTTGCAAAAATATTTGGATGGCATAGGTATGAAGATGTGCTTTGCAAATATTCCTTATCAGGATGTATCTTGTCTTTTTTACTCTCTGAACAGTATCATTCACAGAGGACTTTTCTTAAACTTTCTTTCTTGTTCTTTTCTTTTTTCTTTTTTTGTCCCAAGGATCAAATTTAGGACCTTGCACAGCAGGAGCCAGAACCACTGAGCTAAATCCCAGGCACTTTTTAAAAAATATTTTGATAAAATCCATATTGCAATTTATTTTGATATAAGTTAAGTCTTTGTAACTCATTAATCAATGTCTAATGATATCAGAGTCACACAAAAAATTCTCCAATACAACTATTAAAAGTTTTATACTTTTATATTTCACTTTAAGGATATCATTCAATTGTGTTTTTAAAACAATATAAAACACAATTTAAAGTTTTTGTTTTTAGTTTTGTTTTAGTTTTGATTTTACCTGTGGATGCTTATTTGTCCTAGTGTTGTTTTTTGGAAAGATTATCTTTTTTTCACTGAATTATCTTTGCACATATGTGAAGAGTCACTTCATTTCCAGACATTAAACTTTCTCACCAATCTACATGTCTACACTTTGCAATTATCACTCTTAATTACTATAGCTTATAGAAAGTCTCAAAATTCAATGAATCCTATGATTTTGATACTTTTTCAAATACTTTTTACTATTCTGGCTTTTTTGCCTTGCCATACAAATGTCACAATCAGCTTCTTTATATCTAGAAGAAAACTGGTTAATACTTTGGATTATAATAGATTTATGGATCAATTCAAGAAAATTTGACATATTAACTATGTTGAGTTTTATAACAATTCAACATATTTCATTCTGATTATTTAGGCATTTTTAAATTTCTCATATCACCATTTTCTAGTTGAAGTTTATAGGTACAACAGTTTTTAAGTATATTTACACATGATTATTTCATTACATAAAACTATAGGAATTGGTATTTTTTTATAATTTTTCTTGTTCACTGCTAGTATATAGCAATAAAATTGATTGTTGGAATTTTAATCATGTCATCCCCAAATGAATTTTAGTTTTTCTTTTCCAATGGAAGAGTCTTTCATTTGTTTCTCTTGCCTTATTGCACTGACCACGTTTCCAAACACAATTTTTAATACAAATAGGAAACAACAATCTTTTATTTGATCCTGATATTTGGACAAAAACATTAGTACTATATTGTTAAGTAAGGTGTGTGCTGTTTTGCATAATAGATTCTACATAATTAAATGTCTTCACAGTGAATCTTTATTATGAATAAAAATTGAATTTTGAGTTATTTTTTCTTTTTATATGATCATTTTATTTTTCTTTTGTAATGTATTAATATGGTGTTTTTCCAAAATGATTTTCCAACATAGAAATTTCCTTTATATCTCTGGAATAAACAGTATTTAGTCTTGAAGTTATTACTCTATAATATTGCAAGATTAGCAGTATTTTGTGAATTTTTGCATATGTCTTCCTAAGACATACTAATGTACAGTGTTGATTTCTATGGTGTCTTGGATTAGTTTGAACATTAGAGTGTTGCTGGACTAACAGAATGAGTGAGATGCTTCACGTGTTTAGTATTCTAGTAATATAAATAAGGTCATTCCCTATTTAAATGTGTTAATGCTCATGAGAATTAACCTATTTATACTTGTAATATTATCTATTGGAAGATCTTAAAAAACAAATTTGATTTATTTAACAGACATAGGCATACATATTCCATCTCCTTCAGTGACTTTTCACAATTTTATTAAGATATAATTCCATTTTATTAAGATATGGTAAGTTTTCAAAATAAGTGTTAAACCCAACATGATTCAAGGGAGGCACAGAGCCACTGAGTTCATCCTTAGCCCTCACCTAGCATGATTCAATATATCCACAGAATTGTGTTCTCATCAACGCAATTTGAGAGTGTTTCACTATCACAGAAAGAAATCCTGTATCCCTTGACTGTCATATCAAAATCCCGACCGTGATTTTAAAAGCTCCTGTAAAAAAAAAAAAACACTAATTTACTTTTGATATTGTCTAATATTCCATTTTATAGTAACGGAATCCTACAACATTTAGTATATGGCTGCCTTCCTTCACCATACATATTTTCAAAGTTCATCTGTTCAATAGTTTCCATTTCTTTTTATTGCCATATTATATTTCATTGTATTGATAGAACACATTGTATTTATTCATTCATCATTTGATATCCACTTGGGCTGCTTCCATTTTGAGCTTTTATTATGAAGCCTGCTTAGAGAATTCATGTATAGTTATTTCTTTAAGGTGTGTACTTAGAAATGGAATTGTGGACCATATGGAAGTTCCTGTGAACTTACCCACAATACTTACCCTTATCTCTTCAATGACTTTTAAATGTTCCCTTCAAGGAATTGGTCAATTGCATACATTTCATCAAATGCCTGTGTATAGAGTTATTTTAGAGTTCTCATTGTTCTCTAATATGTTCCTTTTTGTGTACTCATTTTGCTCCTCAGTGTATTTTTGTCTTGTGTCCTAAAAGGATTCTGCTATTTAATAATGTTTCAGCCACAGTTAAACCCTTTGAAGATTTGGATTATATTCTACTTTTCAGCACTTAGCTAATGCTGTACTTACTGTCAGTAAATAGTAAGTTTTAAACTGGAGAAAAAAAGTAAAGCACATTTCATTCTTACTTGTATTTTGGCTCTAAATTAGCAGAGGGAATAAAACTGCATTTGTATTATCCACTGACTGTCTCTTGTCCTATAAAGGCATCTCCTCCATCATAACATTGGTCATTTATGTGTCCTCTTTTCTCTTGTTCAGTCAACAGGTATGATACCTGTGTGGCTGCCTCTGCCTTGGAGCTACTTGCACCCCTGCACATTGGGACAGTTAAGTCAGCTACACTGCATATTCCTATTTCCACCAGTTTGTCTTCTTACCTAGGAAAGGGTTTTTTTGTGTCGTCTGTCTGTCTGTCTGTTTGTTTTACTCTCGAAGCCTTTTTTATTGGTGGTTGAGGCACATTTCCCCCACTTAGGACGTCCACGCATTGAAGCCAACAAAGAAAAGGGAGAGTTTGGACATTTTCTCAGTGTGTGGGTCATTTTTCAGGTTCTGATTTCCTTTCCTATCTGCTACTGATTACTTTGTAGGTCTCCTGGGACCTACCTGCTGGCTCACATTGAAAGCTGCGGGTGAGATCACAGGAAGAGTTAGGGAGAGGTTACCTGGTCCACCTTAGTTGGTGATGCCACTTCCAGATAGCTGGGCTCATGGAGGACTGCTTGATGACTTAAATTTCTTGACTTATTAGGAAAGTCTACTCTCCTCTCTGTTTACTTGTCCCATAAGTATATTGAAGGATGATCTTGAAATATTTCAATTATATAAAGTATTTTCTCAGTCAAAAGAAGAACAAAATATGTTCAGCATCATTTTAATTATCTCTACACTTAATATAACAGTCATTTTGATTTTTCCCTGTATCATGTACTTTAATTTCTAATTTGAATAATGTTTAGGCTCCTATTTTCATCTATGTGATCTCACTAACACAATTTCTAAAACATGTATTCATTATTCTCTAGCCTGTTCCTTTTTTTGTGTACTCATTTTGCTACCAAGGCTATTCTTGTCTTCTATCATAAAATGATCCTTCTGTTGAACATTTTTTCAACCACAGTTTAACACTTGAAAAATGTAAGCAGAGCTGTACAATTCAGCACTTAATTTAGTCTGATACTCACTAGTCAGTAAAGACCAAATAAGTTTTGAGTGAAATAAAAACCCAGGAAAAACAAGCTCCAGCTTTAATTATACTCAATCTCTAAAATAGCAGAGGGATAACGCAGTGTTCAGCCACTTACATACTGAAAAGCTGGAGACAGTTTTACAAGCTCTTTACAGGTAAGTGTGATAAATAGGAAGTAGTAAAGAAGGGACAAATCTTACACTTAGGCCATAAAGGCTCATGTTTTCCTTTTTACTTTGGATACAGATGAGGGGACAAGAAGGAATTTATAACTTGAATAACCTCTGATTCATAATGGTGCATAAGAAAAAGCAAGGACAACAAAAATAGGCCTCATAATTACCTGGAAATATCCAGCATTGATGGTCTCAGATAATTAAGTGATAAACTGAATAAGCTGGTTTCTTAAATGTAAACACAGATATGCATATATATGTATAAATATATATTTGGGAGTGCTGTAGATTTAACCCTATATTTGCTGGACAAGCGCCTTGCCATTGTATCTCAGACATGGTTGCTTAAACGTTTACCTGACATTAATTTCTGTAATTTTATGTGATGTTTAGATTTAGTCATACCCTAGAAAATAACATCCACTAAAAGATACTGTGCACAACTTTGACATCCCTTGCATTATGGGTCCTTATCTGTCACTCTCCCCAAACAGTTACTCTTATACAAAGGAGGAACTATGTATCTACTTCTTCACTGGGCATTTGGTAGGTCTATGTACATCTATGTAGCTTAATGCAGACTTGTTATACTCTGATTTCTCTTCACTAGCATAAATTTTTTGCATTTAACACAGACTTCTTAAAGTAGTCTATTATTTGTGATCTCACTAGGCATGATGGTGGCTATCTTCTTACTGTGTATAGTAAACTCACTTATAGTCTCTAAGACTATAAATATATGTTAAAATGATTAAAATTACAAAGATTGTTAGTCACTTTTCCATCTCTTCTGTCACTTAGTTTTATAATATTTAATACTGAACATTAAAATATGGTTATTCTGGTCCTCCTGAGGTGAGATAGCAGGTACGACTAGAATATTCTGTCATATCTAATCATGTGTATCCTCTCATTAGAGTAGAACAGTGGATTCAAGTACAAATTTTCCCCATTCTTCTGTGGAAAACTGAGGTTCTCAGTTATTGAACAAAAACCCCAAATGTGCATGATGTCTGAGTAAAGAACTTTCATAAAACTTGATTTTAAAATGAGAAATTGGGCTGGAGATTTAGCTCAAGTAGTACCATGCCTACCCTGGAAGCACAAGGCCTGAGTTTGATCCCTGGTACTGCAAAATATAGATAGACAGGCAGACAGACAGATATTTTTTTAAATAAAATGAGAAATTGGTGTGAAAACAGATTATATTGATTTTGGGGGCTGCTCTGTGCTGTCCAAGTAGAACATGAAAATATTGTGGAAGATTGTTTTTAGAGCACAACACTTTTTGTCAATCATTTCTGAAATGAGGTCATTTCTATCACCAACCTGTAAAATCCACTTCTCCCTTTAACGCCATTTAAATAAAATTCTGTTACTGCACTGCTGTTCACTTTTGAGTGAGAGTTTATGAGCTTTTCATACCTTGGAAGGAATTTGTGTGATAATATGTAGCCTTCGCAAAAAAAAAAAAGGTGTAAATTCTTTGTCTTGCTTAAGTAATTATAGTCTCAGAAGTATCATAAAGGTGCCCCCAAAATATTGAAAGTCCGTTTGATAAATTGGAAGTTTTCAAGAAGCTCTCCAAATCTCTTTGCTTAATACTGACTGAATTACAGAAAAATGTTGGTGCATATATGTCACTGTGGTATGATGCTTTTAATTGTTTCATGTACATGCCTACCAGAAAAACAGCAGGGTCAAATGGGACCTCTAGTCCTAGTTTTTGAGGAATCTCAATACTAATTTCCACAGTGCTTCAACCAGTCTTCTATGTAAATCAACAGATAAAAAATCAGCAATGAGATACTAGAACTGAACCAAACTTTTGAGCAAAGGGACTTAACAGACATCTACAGAGTGCTCCATTCCACCACAGCAGAATACTCATTCTTCTCCGCTGCACATGGGTCATTCTCCAAATCAGACCACACGTGTTTAAGTATATGAAAAGGAATTGAAGTTATCCCTGTATTCTGTCAGACCACAGTGCCTTGCAACTGTTAATCAGTAGCAAAAGAAATGCCAAGAACTTCATAAACACATGGAAATTAAATAACACTCTCCTGGATAACCGATGGGTTATTAAAGAAAAAATTAGACAGTTTCAACAAGAAAGTGATAATGTCAATATATCCTACAGAAATCTATAAGCCACAATGAAAGTAAATGCTACAAGGAAAATTCATAGTAGTAATGCCCATGCTAGGAAAACAGAGCAAGCTCAAATACACAACATAAGGTTGAGCCTCTTTTTTTCATTATATTCCTTAAACATATATAGCTGTAATAAATTTCAAAAACATGATTAAGGTCCTAAAGTTCAAGCAGAAATAGGCATTTGTATTTTATGATGCTTATAATCTGATACTTTAAAATATTTTTCCTTCAAGATGTTTGATGAAAGTTCACAAATGGAAGAAGCTGAATCTGTGGACAGAATGTGTTCTTCAAAACTTCATACATTTAAACCCTAATCCCTGATGTAACCAAGATCAATAGTTAAGATTTTGAAGAAATAATTAGATAATGGAGAGTATTTACCATGAACTTTGGTGGGTCTCACAAGAAAAGATATGAGAGAAAGCTTATTCCCATCTGTTTTGTGTGGGAACAGAGCAAAATGCAGCTTTCTGCAAAGCAGGAATAAGGTCCTTTGGAGAAGCCCACTGTGCTGGCACCCGAATTTGGATTTCTAGTCTCCAGACCTATGATTAAAAAATCTTATTGTTTAAGCACTCCCTTCTACAGTCTTCATATGATATATCTATGTTCTATCAACTGAATACTGGATGAGGCAAAAATAAAATTAGAAGAAAAAACATTTCTGGAAGTGAAAGGAATTTTGTAGATGAAACTACTAGAACAAGGACATATATCTCCATATTTATTTCTGTATTCTCTACTAATGTCCTTTACATTTTACACATTAGTAGTTTTCCATTTTAATTGGAAAATGAATCAAATAAACACCTAACCACAAATCACTATTATAAGATACACAGATCTGACAATATTGTTATACTATTAATAGCTGGCAAAATTTTGACCAAGGACTATCTAGCAGATACTTCAATAGTTCTACTGGCAGTATTAAATATAAATCATAACAAAAACTCTAAAAGATAAATTTTATTGTCTGTTATTTAGGCAACAAAAAAGGCTTAAATTAGATAAGCAATTTGTCTAAATCACATTGGCCCTGAAATTCTAATCTAAAGTTGATTATAATCTCTAGAAAATATTAACTACCTATTAACACAGAAACCTAAATTTATAATATTTGTATTATTTTCTTTTGAAAGACTGATACATTGGCATGTTTTATTTTATTTTGCACAGTAAGTTATTTATGACCATTACAGCAATAGCATCAACAAGAAAATATTTAAAATATAGAAAACACCTAGATCTCAAAAACAAGGTATGAGGTGGGCAATAATTTCTAAAACATGAAATAAAACAATCTTTTTTTAATTTGAAGTTTCTTTTTCAGTTATTAAATAGATGCAAGACTTTAAGAATTTGAAAACATCTAGATGGAAAACTGTAACAATTAGTATAGTTTCCAGATAACTCAGATTTGAAAGAACAGAGGTAAAGAAAATGATACGCACAGAAAAACTGGAAGTTTCTTATCTGAGTTCTCTTTTAGCACTTGAGTATAAAAGGCTGATATTATTTCAATGCTTTTCACGATTATTTACAGATAAAATGAAACTTTGGGTTTTCAGACTCCAGATTAAAAGCTTTCTCTACTCAACCAGGATTTTTTAAAAAAATTATATTTAGAGCAATGTTTGTGAACTGGTGTCTACTAAGACTCCAAAACAATCTAGCAGGAATCAGTGAGTGAGAGGACTAACAGAGAGAATTCCTTCCTCTACAGTACTCTGTACTGTCACTCAGTTGCACTTATTATGGATCCCTGGTGAGATGTGCATCGCATTATTTATTCACCCACTTAATATATGTCTACTGAGCATCTATGGTATGACAGCTTCTTGATTATGCTCCCATTATTAGATGACACACAAGAAAATAGAAAAGAATTGGAAGAAACATGTACTAGGACAGAGAGATTTGGTTACATAAGAACACTCTGTGTATGCACCACGTAGAACTTATGGTAAGTAGTATGATGAGCACTGTCCTCTACCTCCTCAAAGTCACGCCCTGTGCAAACCTTTCCCTTAGGTAAACTTTGTCCTTAGTCATCACGTTTAGCCCACTGAATACCAAAAGCAATGGATGACACTTCCAGAAATTATACAAAGATGTTGATTTTCACCTTAGTGTCCTTCTTTCTCTCTCATTCACCAGATTCCATCACTTGGAGGAAAGCAAGTACTGAGGTGTGAGACACAGAGGCCGCGCGTGGAGACACTGACATGGCAGGGAGCTCAAGCCTCCTGGAAAGCACCAACCACACTGACGATCTAGGAGGCAGGTTCTGCAGCCCCAAGTGAATCCAGGCCGACAGATTCCTTTTAGCTTCATTGGAAATACTGAAACATGATCACCCAGGTGAGGTGCTATCAGATTCCTCACCCTCAGAAATTATGAGAAAATAAATATCTGTTATCCCAACTAGATAGATTTAAGAAAATTTTTCTATGAAGCCATAGATAACTAATTACAGGAAAGATACTATCTTTTGCAGCTGTGAATATTTAAAACAAAGGTAAATGAAAAGTAATCTGGAGGGCAGACAGTGCTATTTTAAGAAATGGCCCATAAAAAGCTGTGACTGTGTTGATGAGAAAGATTTGCCCATTTTCTAATAGAACGTAAGAAAAAGTTTAGTTATCTAAATAAAATGAAAAATTAGTCACT
Organism: Thryonomys swinderianus; assembly: GCA_004025085.1. Classification (NCBI taxonomy): domain Eukaryota; kingdom Metazoa; phylum Chordata; class Mammalia; order Rodentia; family Thryonomyidae; genus Thryonomys; species Thryonomys swinderianus. The sequence continues at coordinate 15,882 of PVIC010028663.1, forward strand.
AAGGTCTTGAAGCTTGGAAAGTTGTCTGAATAATAGCAGCATCCAGCCATTCTGAGTACATCATGTCTGTGCGGTATTCTGAATGTCTGTGTTCTTCCAAAATGCATTTCTTGAGATTTAATCACCAATATGGTAGCAAAAAGAGGTGTTGTTTTTAGGAGGTGGAGCTTTTTCCAATGGGATTAGTACCTAGGGGGGGCATATGAAGGAATTTTTCCCTTCCACACTGTGAGTATACTTAAAAGGTGATATTTGTGGGGAGTTGGACCTTATCAGACACCTATCTGGGACTTCCTATGCTCCCAAACTGTATGTGACATATTTAAGAGTGTTAATAAGTTAGCTCATCTATTACTTTATTTATAGTTTCCCAAAATGGACTGAGAAAGTTTAATTGCAAAAGCTTATGGAGCATGTTTTTTAACAAAAAGAAACTAAAATTTATAGTGAACAACAAAATCTAGTACAATTATTTAACTTCCTATGTACAATTAGGTGGACTACATGTATGCATGTGCCTGTGTGTATGTGTGTTGTTTCTTCACATTCTTCTGTAAAATAAATGAGGTTATGATTACAACAATTACATAAAGTTAGATAATTAAAAGGGTTTGCAAATTATATACAACTTAGGCTTATAGGACTTTTTTGTTTTAAAAAGTCTACAGTACAAAAAGAAAAATGTGAAGAATGCTTTACAGCTTTGGAAACTTTCAGGCACATGTACCAAGGGTCCTTTTATAGGCTGTAGTTTATCTTAAGATTATTAACCAACAAGGTATATGCAACAAATTTTTGTTTTAGGAGAGTTCAGGGAAATACTTTCAGCAGGCTCTTTTTACGGCCTATTGGTCAAATAGGCAATTCAAGCTACATAACTGTATGAACCAGGCATAAGTCACCAACCTACCTACACACCTCTAAACAATGTAATCAAGACAGCCATGGATGACAGCAAGTGGATTTCAAGCCTTAAACATTATAAATGACTAAAGAGTGAATTCATCACTGTTGGAGCCCAAAGTTAGTAAAGGTATGGATTTGTTATCCACAATGTTTTGGAGCCAAAAATGTTTCAGATTTTGAATTTAGTTTTCAGGTTCCAGGGAATTTTCATACATGTAAAAAAATATTTTGAGGGTACCTGCTACATACACATTGCTTCAAGGTAATTTTCTACTCTATTTTTAGTGTGCTTACATTTTGACTACACGGGGGGCAGAGACAGGAGGATTGCTGAGTTGCGGCGGCTTGCCTGGGCACCATAGTGAGCTCAGGGCCAGCCTGAACTACAAAGCGAGACCCTGTCTCAAAAAACAAAACAAAACAAAACAAAACAAAACAAAAACAACTTGACTACAACCTATTGCATGAGGTCATGTAAGGACTTTTAAAATTATGATATTATTATACCAATGGTCAAACCATTTCAGAGTTTGAAACATCTCAGATTTTAGATTTGTTGTTTACAGCTGCTCAACATATTCTAGAGTTTAAGTATCCACTAGCAATGACATAGAGATATCCCAGCCCAAATGCAAGGGAACTAGTTTATGAGATGATCATTGAAAGCAAAAGAAAACATTTTTTTCTGTACAATAGCGAGACTATACATCAATATTTATATTACATATAATAAAGACAGGACAAATGATGTGGCTAACATATTATTAAAAATGTATATAAATAAACACATATGCATATGTGTGTATATTTCTTATTTATTTATTTATTTATAACTTGGAAAAACAAATACCAATAGTGGAAAAGTGCCCCTGTTTCTGCACTGCCCACCAGCTGTGTTACTGGTTGCTCTCTTGAAAATAGTCATTCATTGTGGACTGAGATGGAATCTCAGAACTGTTTTAATTTGTATCTCTTGAATCATCAGTGATATGGAACATTTTTTCATATATTTATTTGCCATTTATATTTCTTTATGGGGTCTATCTGCTGTAACCACTGTGGAAATCAGTATGGAGAAACCCAAAAAAACAAGAGTTAGAAGTCCATTTGGACCTAGGATATTTCTTTCTGCATATCTTCCCCCAAAAATCAAAATCATCACATCACAGGGATATGTGGATACCCGTGTTTACGACAGCAGAGCATAGCTGAATCTTAGAAACAACCCAAATGCTCCTCAATCAATTAATGGATAAAAAATGATTTTCTTATGTCTTGCTAAACCATAAAGGATAAACTTGACACATTTCTACGTAAATAGATGCACATACTCCAGTGAAATAAATTGGACACACATATACAAATATTGAATTGTCTCTGATGTGAGAAACTGAAAGTGTAAACAAAGACTGAAATTATAACAGATAAAGTGAGATAGAAAAAAACATTCAAATAGGAAAACTAGGGAGGCAGGAGGGGGAAAGGAAGAACAGGGCAAGAAATAAGCATGAAAGGAGGGATTAAAGTGTAAACAAACCTTTGTAAATAAGGAGAAAAAAAAGTCTATGCAAGTTGAATTTTGCGAGTTTCTAGGCATGAAAAAAAAACTGATACTTTGTCACGAAAGTCTGGTAACTATAGAATTTGTGCTAATCTGTTTTTCATTGTTAGAGCAAAATATCCGAGGTTGCACACTTTATAAAGAAAAGAGGAATAATTAGTTTACAATCCTGAGATTCGAGGCAATACTAACACTGATTCAAATCTGGTGAAGACCACTGTGAGCACTCTGCCAAAATAGAAAATCAGATAGCCTGCAGTCCTCTTCTACTTTTGAGGAAATATCCTGAATAACCGATGAACTTTAAACTAAGCCACCCTTTCCCAGGCCCTACCTGCTTTTAACATCACCACACCATATCGGGGCTGAGAGTGATGTGCAAAACTACATCCAAACCATGACAGTTTTAAAAGTTTAAATGAATGATCTCACGGAATGTGAAATCATTACTGCATTGTCACAGAATTCTGTGCTACTGGTATCAAGTTTATGAGTCAAGGATGAACTGAGATCTCCTCAGTAGACCCCAGTGAACGTTCTGTACTGAGACTTTTGCTGCTTCCCTTCATCTGACCTGCCTATGCTGTTTCTCTTCCAAATACTTTGTTAGTTTTCTCCAATGACCATATACTTTTGCATTTGTCATTATGAGTTTAGTTTCTATGTGTTCATTTTCTGTTATTTTTAAAGGAAGCTACCTTAGAGTGTCATAAGTACAACTGCTCACTTTGGCTTTTTGCTATATGTTTAAATACAGACTCAAGAAAAATATTTTTTTACTCTTTGAATTCATAGTTATTTAAATCTAACTGTGTCAGGAAATAGAACTACAAACATAATCAAAAATGACTATCAATATAAAAGAACAATGGAGAACATTAAATGTTCACAAAAGAATAGCTTGAGGATGGCAAGAAAAGTATGATACTACCTTATTGATTTTCACATTCTAAATTAACACCTATATTATAATTCCTCTTTTTAGAAATCTTGAGGTCAGTGAAAAAGGAACATGAATAACTTTTCTTCAATCACTACAACTTACAATAAACACTAGACTGGAAAATGTCTGAAAACTTAACGAAATATTGCCAGCAGTGTTTATAATAAATGATACTTTTAAAATTCCCTATATCAGCAGAGAAATTTCATAATATAAATTGTTCACTTCATTTTAACTGCTACAGGTTTTGGCAGACAGTAAAATTAAATGGTGGATGATCACTGGAATTTATTATATTTTGTAAGATACCACTAGGTTACTAATTCATTTCAGGAAAAGAAACCTCTTGGTAGGACCTTTGCCTGCGGTACAAAATTGATGAGTGGCAATCCTTTCTTTTGTTATTGAGGAAAATAGAGGCTGGAAATCACCATGCACTACAAAATTGTGCAATGAAAGTATATTACACAGGAAATTAACATACTATATAGTGGCAAGGGCTTTCTAGTTGAAATTTTCTGGTTTGTTTTTTTTTTGGGGGGGGCAGCTTCTCACTTGTAGTTCAGGCTAGCCCTGAGATCACTATGTAGCCCAGGCAAGCCTGGAACTCAGCAATCTTCCTGCCTCTTCCTCTGGAGTGCTGGGATTACAGGTTTGAGCCACCACGCCTGGCAAGGCATTTTTTTTTTTTTTGAGACAGGGTGTCACTTTGTAGTTCAAGCTGGCCCTGAGCTCACTTTGGTGCCCAGGCAAGCCGCCACAAACTCAGCAATCCTCCTGTCTCTGCCTCCCGAGTGCTGGGATTACAGGCGTGAGCCACCACGTCCGGCATTGTGGTATGCGGTGTAGATTGTTGGTGGGCGTGTCTCCATGCCCAGCATTATATGTGGTTACTGGGGATCGAACTTAGGACCTTGCGCTTGCGAGGCAGGCGCCAGAACCACTGAGCTAACCCTCTGGCCCCGGCAAGGCATTTCTTGATTTCTGCCTCCTTAAATTGCTTATTTAGGCACTGCATTGATGTATACTTATTCTGTTATTTGCATTGTTCTTCCAACTATCTGGCTATTACATAGAATATCTTCTCTTCTTTTGGTGAAATTGCCTCTTCATTTATTGAAGATCTTGTGATATTCACTCTCTTTGTGTTCTCACCAGATGAGAGAGGCACATACTGTTTAAATCATCCAGCCATAATAATTTATTAAGTACATTGAATAAAATGTTCTCATACACTAATAAATCTTGTACATGCTGCTGTATTTGGAAATGTTATCTTGCTACCTTGTTTTTCTTATACTGGTTTGTGCTCTCATCTTTGCTACCGTATCTGCGAAGGCTGATACTCTGCCATACGGGCACCAGCCACAGACACATTCACCTCGAGAGTGCTGAGTTCTTATTTAGTCCACTGGCTCTTATCTTGCAACTTGACAACATAATTAAATTTCTGTGACCATTTCCACCCAAATAGGACTATAGCTGAGAACCTCCAGAAAAACTAACATGAATGATGCTGTTGGGAAGGAGAAGCTGAGGATGAAATGGCTAAAACCATTACCAATTAACTTCTGATGTCTGCAACAATTATTTACCACCAAGAGAAGTGGAATTCAATTTATACACTTGACTTCACATGATTTATTCTCTCTTTAAAGTCAGAGGAAAGAAAATGTAAGGAACACAGCAGCTCAGGTGATGGGGTAAACTCAGTAATTTTGAACCTCACTTAAGTTTTATAGGTAAATGTGTAACAGTTTTAGCAGTTTACATTTATTTACCAGCTCACATTCTATATAATAAATATATAATCAGACTTTCCAGATTGTATATAAAATTAATTCTGCAGAGTGAAATTGTCTTGCAGCTGAAGATTACTAATAGTGGAAATAAAACAACTGAAAGGAGGTACTATACTAGTTTCATGAATCCAGTTTCCCAAATAGACAAAAGGGGAGAAGATTTCTACTAGATATTGTCTGCATTTTCAAAAATCATATACTGCCAGGCATGGTGGCTCACACCTGTAATCCCAGCACTCGGGAGGCAGAGACAGGAGGATTGCTGAGTTTGAGGCTTGCCGGGGTTACATAGTGAGCTCAGGCTCAGCCTGAACTACAAAGCAAGACCCTATCTCAAAAAAAGTCATATAATATTTTAAACTTCATAAAATATTTAAGTCATGCAGAGACTTAATTGTTGGATTGCCCATGGGTAATTGTCTATCCCTTGGCTTCCTGCCACCTGCGCTATGGCACGGTGGTGTGCTAGTTAGTCAGAGAGGTGTTAAAATAGGGATATCAGCTCTCAGTACAGTGGGGAAGGAGCAAAGACTGTCCCACACCTCAGGGCATCAACCCCTGCTGGCCTGGAGCAACCACTTCCCTATTCCCCAGGTCAGGAAAACCCTATGATTTTTAGAAGGCAATGCTCTATGCAAAGAATACCTGGTGCTCAGTAATAATTTTTTTTTTTTTGAGACAGGGTCTCGCTTTGTAGTTCAGGCTGGCCCTGAGCTCACTATGTAGCCCAGGCAAGCTTCAAACTCAGCAATCCTCCTGCCACTGCCTCCCAAGTGCTAGGATTACAGGTGTGAGCCACCACACCCAGCACTGTGGTATGTGGTATTGATTGCTAGTGGGCGTGAGTCTCCAAACCCAGCATCGTATGTGGTTACTGGGATCAAACTCAGGACCTTGCGCTTGCAAGGCAGGTGCTGGAACCACTGACCTAAAACTCTGGCCCAAGTAATCTTAAGTTAATGAAGTAAAAGTCCTCATTTGTTTGGATTTTAAAGAAAATGGTACTTTTTGAGACAGTATTGCTGTTCACTTGAAAAGTAATGAGACAGAAGTCTGTTATTTTTTCTGTTATTATTGTAGAAAAAAAAAGAAATAACTGAAGGGTATGTTTCACTGGTTTTCCCAAAACCTCATACATCCACTTATGTTTTCATAGAAAGAGCAACACAAACACAATCTTCTTAAAGAAGATTATCATGGCAATGAATCATGTTCTCATGAATTTCTGCTCTGACACAGCATCCCTAGAACTCCCTGACTTTGGTGGTAGAGCATGCTTTGGAAACTGCATAAACCATTAGAATAACTGAGTTTTTGACCTGCTTTTTTTTTCTTTTTTTTTTAATTGAATTCTTTATTGGTACAAGTTATATACATCTCAAAATCACATATAACATTGGGAAATTTGTACCATTATATGCCACAAGTTAATTCTCATTTTTACCCATATCCCTACCCACTCCCCACTCCTCCCCCCTTTATACATGCTCTTTTATTTTCTTTCTGTATCATATTTATTCCTTCCCCTCATCACATTCCCACACCAAGTTTCCTATAGAAATGTTCCACTCTATAAAAGCTGTCCTACTTTCTAGAATTCATTTGCATCTACAGGTGTTCATGCCAAAGAGAAGATCCGGGAATTGTCTACCTGTGATCTATTGATTTCACTTATTAGTATATCCTCCAGATGTCTCCATTCGCACCTAAATGCATCGATCTTGTCATTCTTTATGGCAGAGTAATACTCCATTTTGTAAAAAAAAAACACATCTTTTTTTTTTAATTCTTTATTGGTACAATTTATATACATCTCAAAATCACATATAACATTGGGAAATTTGTACCAGTATATGCCACAAGTTAATTCTCATTTTTACCCATATCCCTACCCACTCCTCCCTCCTCCCCCCTTATACATGCTCTTTTATTTTCTTTCTGTATCATATTTATTCCTTCCCCTCATCATATTCCCACACCAAGTTTCC
>PVIC010028664.1:5514-22901 GCA_004025085.1 Thryonomys swinderianus
TCAGGCTGGCCCTGAGCTCACTATGGTGCCCAGGCAAGCCGCCGCGAACTCAGCAATCCTCCCGTCTCTGCCTCCCGAGTGCTGGGATTACAGGCGTGAGCCACCACGCCCAGCATTATATGTGGTAACCGGGGATCGAACTCAGGTCCTTGCGCTTGCGAGGCAGGTGCCGGAACCACTGAGCTAACCCTCCGGCCCATGGTGCTAATATTTTTGCCAAGTGATCAGTTAGTACCCTTGTTTCTCTTAAAGATACCTTGCTTAATCTACACTATTGATTCTTTTTGATTGAACTTGTGGCCAACAGCACTATAACTCATACTTCAACAAGCCTGTGTAGTGCACATACTTATATTTTTCTCCCCACAGCACATCACAGCCTTCTTACACTTAGGAATCTCAGACAGCACTTTAGCCCTGCCTTTGGGAGCTGTTTTAAAGAACAAAATTGCCAGAAGAAGGCATAAACATGTGACGCCAGACCGTGAAAAGGACACTTGTGTAGAGTTATGAGACCTGAAACAAGAAGGCTTTGTTTTGCTTTAACTGGCCACATGTACATTGTGCCACTCAAAATTTTCATCACTGCTGAGCAACTTGGCAAATGTCCTAAAATAACCACAAGTATTGGTTTGAGGGATACAAAAAAAGCCCTCAGTGACTAGGTCAATTTATAGGTATGCAATCCATGCCCAGTGAAGATTGTTGTGTATATATAGATACACACAAGTACATGTCATACGTATGTTTGTGTATTAGTTACCTATGACTACTGTGACAAACTAACACAAATAATGGCTTAACACAAGATAAATTTATTCTATCACTGTTCTGGAGACCAATCACTAAAATCAGTATCATTAGGCTGAAGTGAAGGTGTCAGCAGGTCTAGTTCCTTTCGAAGACTCCAGAAAAAAGTCTCTTCCTGGATTCCTCCAGCTTACAGGGGGCCACCTGCTTCCATTTGATCTGAGGTGTTATTCAAATATCCGTGAGTTCAAGGCTTGATCTCCTGATCAATGATATCAGGAGGTGATGGTAAGATATCAGTGATATCTTACCAGCCTTTTGGGGACAGCTCAGCTCAGAGGCCATCTGCCCCTCATGATGATAGTAATTTTGATCACATTGCCTTCATTACTGTTCTCATTGCTGAGACAAAATACCTGCCATCCAAAGCCAAAGGAGGAAAAGTTTGTTGTAGCTCAGTTTGCAGCGGTTTCAGTTCATAGTTGGCTGGTGTCAGGGCAGAGTGGGATGACAGAAGGCCATCACAGAGGAAAAACAATTCATGACAGGCAGAAGGCAAGAAAAGCAGCAAGCAGCAAGTAATAAGTGACTTTTCCTGTCTCTTATATCCTATCCAAGCTCTTCACCTTAGAGCAGGTAGCACTCACACTCAGGGTGGGACATCCTGGTGTATAATCGTAGCATCACACATAAATCAATTCCAGCATCACACCCATGATCCCAGAATCACATATCCTTGATCCAGTGTCCTCTGAAAAACCCCACTTATGACTGCATGAGGCTTTGGGGAGACATTTAGATACTAGTCAGAACACACATTAAGAGTGAAACCAATTGTCCATTTTATAAGTTTCTTTCTCCTTACAAAGAATAAGAAATATATGGGAAATACTTTACAACACACAAATTTCCTGCTTCTTATTAGGAGATAAATTCCATGGATTTAGCATCCATCATTCTTGCCTGAACCAACCTTGAACATGGTAGTTATGAAATGATTGTCTAGTTCAGGCATCCCTCTGTGTTTACCACCCAGCACTCAGTGCTTTGCTTTAAGCAAGAGCCCTCCCCATGGTTCACCTCATCTATTTTTAAAACATATTTAATAATCAGTGTAACAAGTATAAAGGATCAGACTCTCACTTTAGACAGTATTGACTTATTGAACCAGACAATCCTTTGCTTTGGGGCTATCCCATACACTGTAGGATGGTAAGCAGCTTCCTGGCCTCTTTGTGGTATATTCCTCCTAGTTCACAACAGAAAATGTTTATTCATACTGTCAAGTGTCACAACAGGGATAGGGTAGACATAGTTGCCCCTAGTTGAAAACTATGGGTATAGGTACAAAGACTCTTGTTTCTTTTTCTAATGATACTATTTTATTTTAGTGCTCAACTGGTCCCCAGTTTGACCATCAGAGCCCTGTCAGGATTGCTACTGGGTCTCTGTGGACAACCTTTCCTTTTTCCCTACCCTCCCTCACCTTCTGCTATAACAAGTTACAGTAGGCTCAGCCTGTGGTTTCCCCACCAGGCCTTGGCAGCAGCTACTTCTTCAGTGGGGTTGGCAGAGTTATCTTGCCCAGCTTAATTAATGAAATTGTTTGGGAATGTGAAATGGAGGGTTTTTAGACTTTACCCAAGAGTGGCTGGGTATCCCTAACCTACCCATTCTTTCTGCCTCCTCTCACTTTCTACTCTTGCCTTCTGGCTTTACTTTCTGCCCTACTCTGCCTCATGTTTTGTCCATGGCTTATGTTAACTATTTGTTAACTTATGTTAACCATTTGTTTCATATTTGGTAATATTTTTTGAAGTTGCAAATTTAGTGTTTATGTTTTTATGGTATACACAAACAAATCTGTGAAAACCAATGTGTTAAAATGTCCTGTCTTCACAATGGATAGAAGCCTTGTAAAGTTGTAAGTAAATGTTAGTTGCCCATTTAGCATGTCTTGGCACCATATGCCTTTTGTCTGGGGCAGCCTGACCTCCAAACACAGCCAGACTCTGCCCTATCCCTTCTAATCCACTTGTAGCCATTTGTCTCCCAAGTGGGACATTTTGGCAGGAAGTCATGGCTTTTGGTGTTTCGAGGGCAAGGATTCACCCTTTGACTATGTTGCTCCCAGGCTCTGACCCAGCATGTTTGGCTCGTCTCAACTGACCCTTGGGTTTCTCAGGGTCTGGCACCAAGTCTGGTGAGGCTGGCACTATGTCTGTAGGGTTGGCACCAAGTCTGTGGGGCTGGCACCAGGCCTGGTAGGGCTCTCCTCATCTGGGACATGGCAGGGGCTTATAGGTGAGAGGATTCTGCTTTGCTTTGTGGTGTCTCTCTCAGTGCCAGGTGATGATAGTCCTTTTCTCCTCCTTGGGCTTATGATATTGTGGGAGAAGCACCTTGTGGAAGCTGCACAGGCTGTGTTCTGCAGGAGATGGTTGGGAGCCCCAGCAATGGCTCCTGGCTTGTCCATTATCCTATCCCCGGGCTGCAAGTAAATATTTTACTGAAATTCCTTAGACCACTGGTGGTGAACCTACTGCACACTTACCTCAATAGGCTGTTGGGATCACTGAAAGCTCTAAAAGGTTCATGAGCACAGCTCTAGACTATGAGTTGCTTAAACACACTGGTTTCTATTTTTTTTTTTTTTTGAGACAGGGTCTCACTTTGTAGTTCAGGCTGGCCCTGAGCTCACTATGGTGCCCAGGCAAGCCGCAGCGAACTCAGCAATCCTCCTGTCTCTGCCTCCCAAGTGCTGGGATTACAGGCGTGAGCCACCACGTCCGGCATTGTGGTATGCGGTGTTGATTGTTGGTGGGCGTGTCTCCACGCCCAGCATTATATGTGGTTACTGGGGATTGAACTCAGGACCTTGAGCTTGTGAGGCAGGCGCCGGAGCCACTAAGCTAACCCTCCGGACCCGGTTTCTATTTTTTATTCCTTTACATTTTCAGTAAGTTGAAAGAATAGTAAAATGAAGACCTGAAAACATTCCCAATTTCCCATTTGCTGCAAGAACATAGGCACATAGAGTGACAGATTTTGAAAAAAATTAATCACTGAAAAGTAAGCAGAAAACACATTTCTCACTTAAATATTTCAGCATGCATCTCCTAAGAATAAGGGCATCTTCCTACCAAACCATCATCACATCTGAAAAGTAATAGTTATTTTCTCCTATGTCTGAAGAGGCAATGTGTCATAACAGCTTTTACTTATCAGCCCAAGAGTGTCTTTCATAGCTGGTGCCTTCTCTGGAACCAGAATTCAGTCACAGGTGGCATTTGGTTCTCTCTGAATCTAGAACCCATGCTCCTGACTTTCCTCTTATGTTAATGTGAACTTCCTGCAGAGCCAGGCAGGAGTTCAGCACAAGGAAAGGCTGAGTTCTTATTACCCCTGCAACTGTTGGAGGCCACAGACTGAAGTGCTGGACAGAAAGCCCCCTTGGGGGAGCCAGGCTCAGCAACCTCCTGCTAACTGTGGCTGGGGCTGCTCAGCAGGATGCTGGCTGAGTCTCCTTCCCACCCACTGTGCCTTCAGGCCCATGTCGAGGCTGGTTGGTGGTCTGTGTGCTCATTCCTTGGAGGTTTAATCTGTTTTATTGAATTTTCAGATTCTCAAATCAATAGCCATAATAATGCCCAGCAGAAATAAAATCCCGCTCCAGGTATTTTGCCAAGCGGAGCTGATATTTACGTGTAGCAGGTTTCCCTTGATGGCTTCAAATAGCTTAATAAGTCTCCACACTAGGCCGTCTATCTTGTGTAGCCTGCCGGCCCAGGGCCAGGAAACTGCAGCTGTTGCCTGCCAGTGGCTCACTGCAATAGGGGGAGGGCACTGCAGGGACTACAAGGGCCTGAGCCTCTGCGTGAGGCCAGCCCCGGCGTGGGCTTGGGCCTGGGCCTAGTGAAGTCATCAAGCTGCTCCACAAAAAGTGCAAGACACGCTGTTGATAGGTGCTCCCTGCACCAGACAGGGTGTTACACCAGCTTGGCCCCAGTGTTCCCCTAAGCAATTGCTGGCTGTGGAGGCTGGACCAGGGAGAGACACTGAATTGAGGCGTGAGAGCTGCCATCTGTTGGATTTCTCTCACTCGCTCTTTCTCTCTTGAAATAAGACAAGTTGCTGTTGTCAGGGTCTGAGAGACAGAAGTCTATGCTGGGGCTACTCAGGGATGTGAACACACAGGGAGGCTGTAGAGCAGCAGAAGCCAGACCCCACCAGCAGTGGAGATTGTGAAGATCACGGTGGAGCCCCAGACTCTACAAGGGCAGCCATTTTTCCTGAAAGCTTTTCAATCTTTTCAAAGACCTCTTTATGCCTGGCTGGCTGAGGAAGGCAGTACCGGTGAACGCACCAGCACAACACTGTCTGAAAGGCCTTCTTGCACTGGGTATGAAGCAATGCCTTGTGCCCAGTGTGGAGTTTGGCAAGGACAAGGGGCAGAGAGTGGTAAACCCTCCCCGCCTCCCAACCTCACTGTCATTCTGAAAATGGAGCAAGCAATGACCTCTACACTCATAGGACTGGACGGCCATTCCAGGCCATCTGGATGCATAGCCACTTTGTGGGCTCCCTTGCCTGGTTGTAGCCCTTCCAAGTGCTGACCATCTTCTTGCTGCCTTTACCCTTATGTTCAGCAGCCCCAGTGAACCCCATGTTTGGTGTGTGGAGTGAAGACAGACTCAGACACTTATGTCCCAGTGTGCACCTCAGGGTGGCCCAGGACTGGACAAATGCTCTCCCTGGAAGGATGGATGAGGTAGTCAGCATCTTGGAGGAAGCAGTAAGTGCCCTGGCTTTCAAAGGCAGGGAAAGCAACGGGGTGAACTGATGTTCCAGGGTTCTGAGAATGGTGTGTGGTACGCAGCAGGGTTCCACGAGTTAGTTGATATTACTAGAAGGCCAGGAAAGTTTCCTGGTTTTGTTTTACCCCCAAGGGAGTAGATGCTGAGAGGCTAACCAAGGTCTGCTCAAAACCCAGGGCAGTGGTGCAAGGGGTCTCCTGGGGGTGCAGGTAGTGTGGGATGAAGCAGTGGGCTGAGCATGGCTCACTGGCAGAGCTCTTTCCTAGCATGTGTAGGCCCTGAGCTCTAGCCCCAGCATGGACAAACAACAACAAAACTAACCAACCAAGCAAAACTCCGAAAACAACCTCAGCAATGAAACAGACTGACCATTCAGCTGCTTTTCATTGTCAACTGGTGCCAACAATTCCAAACGATATCAAAACAAAATTTTCCTGTGTTAAAAAACAAACCTCTAGTTGATTTACTGTCTAAAAGGTAGCCATGGTTTCCATAGTAACACAAGTAAGGTTCAGATGAGCATACTTACAGATTTTTATTCATTATCCTTTAACAAACAGTGGACTCTCTGTGGAAGCAACTTGTGGGCTCCCAGTTAAACAGCTGGCCACACACAGGTGTGTGTGCGTTCACACCCACACCTACACACACACACACACACACGCACGCACATGTGTGGAACTCAGCTACACCACTGAGAGAGCAGCCTCACAGCAATTGGAATCTTTTGCACTCCTTTCAAGAGCACTTTACATTTCTAACTGGTGGCTATAAACTGCTTCACCACAGAGATTGCTAAGAGACGTGGAGGTTCATTAGTGATCAAAACCAAAGATGGTGAATCAGGGCCACCTGCTAGGTTTGACGTCATTATTTGGTACCTGCAGGTTTTAGTTTATATAAGGACTCTTTGGCAGAATTTGAGCACCTTTAAAACCTGAATGTATATTTTTAGTGATGGTTGGTTATTTTAAAACTCAATAATAAAAATAAAACACTACATCATTGTATGACTTAGTAAGTGACTATATTCTGCACTTTGCAGATGTTTGGGTTTTATTAAAATTCATGTATGAGGTATGAGAAAATTAGTCAAATAAAATAGTATTACTTCAACCTGTAATGAAAGGATCAAAGTTTACACTGTTGGGTGACTGTTAAAGTATTAAATAAATAGCTAAGTTTTTTTTCCCATTTTAGGTAGTATAAAGCTTGTTTTCTTATATTTTTCTCTTTCTCTACTTGAGTGATTATAAATATATAATTTATATATGAATATTATAAAATATAAATTTATAGTAAATATATTAATTATCAATACATTATATAAGAATTATAAAATATAGACACATTATATACAAGATTATATATTATTATAACTGAACATTGCATATAATTCTTTTTCTTAGCATGGTGTTTCTTTCCTAGTCATTCATATTTTTCCACTGCATGTTCAGTATTGAGAATAGTTTGTGGGTGGGGAAGGCGTGTTACAAAGGACTTTCTGGGTGTCAGCAACTCCCCGTTCACCACTTCTAGGTCTCAACAAGCTCGCTCTCTGAGTGTTAATCTTTGCAGATTAAGCTGTGCTCACTGAAGGACTTGTAGATCAGGGGACCTTTCTATGCCTCAGTTTCTCTGTCTGGAAGTGGAGTCATCCACCCTCACAGGCTATTGGGAGCCCCGGGCAACATCTCTGCACCTACACTGGCGTATGGTGGTGGAAGAAAAGAGGACTGTGAACTCTGGGCGGAAAACCTTGAGGCAAGGGCTCTGGTTTGAGTTTCACCACTCACCTCAGGTGACCTCAGGCAAATATTTATCCATTCTGAGCCTCATTTTTTCAGTTGTTCCAGAGAACCTAACATTTCCCTTTGAAGTCTGTGATAAGGGTTACAGGGCCTGACCCAGAGCCAGGCCCATGTGGGAGAAAAGCCACAACCTGGGCACCCAAAGTAGCCCTGCAGGGAGTGCCAGAAGCCTCTAGGAGCTGGTGGGGGGCAGGGTGGATGCATATCTGATCTCCGAAGAGAAGCAGAGGACCTCCCCCTCCAAACAGGCAGACCTAGTCTCTTCCCAGTGCTCTGAGCCCCGTGAGCTCCAAGGAGCAATCCCAGACCTGCTGTCCATCATGTCTCTGGAGAGCTTTCAAATATCTCTGTCCCTGAGTGCCACCTCTAGAAAATCTTTGTCTGTACACATGAATTTAGGAGCCAGGAGTTAATGTTGTTTTCTATTGAAGTAAAACTCACATAACACAACATTAACTGTGTTAAAGTGCACAGTTAGTACATTCACAACGTTTTGCAACCATCATTTCTATCTTGTTCCAAAATACTTCCATTAACTAAAAAGAAGACCATTCCTATTAAGCAGTCACCCCATCTCCCCTCCTTATTTCCTGGCAACAACTGATCTCATTTCTGTCTCTGTGGGTTTACCTGTTCTGAATAATTCATATAAATGGAACCATACAATATGTGACTTTTTGTGTCTGGCTTCTTTCCCTGAGCATGATAATTTCAAGATTCATCTACATTATAGTGTTTATCAGAATTTCATTCTCCTTTTTGGCTAAATAATATTTTATCACATACATATAGCAATTTTCTTTATATTTTCCCGAATACACATTTGGGCTTTTTCTACCTCTTGAACGTTATGAATAAAACTGCAATGAAAATTCATCTATAGGTTTTTGTTTTGATACCTGCCAGTTTTTCAGAGTTTATGCTTAGGAAAGGAATGGTTGAGTCCTATGGTAACACTCTGTTCAAAGTTTTGAGGCGCTACCAGATTTCTGGAGTACCTGCTTCTATTTACATTCTCATGCGTGATACATGAGGGTTCGGATTTCACCATAGCCTCACAAGCAATTGCTATAGTCCAGGTTTTATCTCCTTAGTGAATATTAGATGGTATCACATTGTGGTTTTGACTTATGTTTCTCTAATGACTAAGACATTGAATATATTTTATATGCTTCTGGTCATTTATATATCTTCTTTGGGAAAATATTCAAGTTCTATTTAAAATTAGGTTGTTTGCTTTTTAACATTTTTAATTGATTTTATTGATACATTTTATATATACATTATGATCACATTCAACATTGAGAGTTGGTACCTGTACATGACACATCTTGATTCTCATTTTTCCCATTCCCCTGCCCATCCTACAACCCTCTGTATACATTAGCTGTTTTTTTTACCATCAATTTTTTCTTTCCCTTCTTTACTTACCCCCAACCCCTCTTTTCCCTGAAGCTAGGAAACATACGAAGAAATGTTCAACATTAATAGTCATTTGAGAGATGCAGATGAACGCAACATTGAGATTTCATCTCACTCCAGAAAAAACAGCTGCTATCGTGAAATCAATCAACAACAAATGCTACCAGGGCTGTGGGGAGAAAGGAACCCTTCTCCACCATTGGTGGGAATGTAGACTGCTGCAACCACCATGGAGAAAATTAACAAAAGAGAATAGAAAAATAGATAATTCTGTAGTGGTTGAAAATTTCAATGCCCTTGTTTCAAAATGAGCAGAATAACCAGATATAGAAATAATAAAGAAAAAATAGAGTTGAACAACACAACAAACTAGATTCAACAACCATATACAGAATAATTCAACTAATAATTCAAGCAGAACATAACATTCTCTTCAAAGGCACACAGAACATCCTCCAAATAGACCACATATAAGTCCACAAAACAAGTCTCAATAAATTTTTAAAGATAAAAACCATAAATGTAATAAAACTAAAAATCAGTAAAAGAAAAATGGAAAATTCACAATTAAGTGGTAAACACCAATACGGGCTTTGTTGTTGGTCTCTATATATTTATAATTATTTTATATTCTTGATGGATTGACTATCAATATATAATATATGTCTTTGGATGGTAATACCTTTCTAAAAGTCTGCTCTAGAGTGACTCAGCTCTCTTTTGGTTACTATTTACATGAAAAATCTTTTTCTATATTCTTAGTTTCATTTTAATTCATTTGTGTCTTTAGGCCTGAAATGAATCTCTTGTAGACAGGGTATAGTTATATTGTTTTGTGTTTGTATGTTTGTTTTTTGTTGTTTTGCTTTGTTTTTTTGAGACAGGGTCTCACTTTGTAGTTCAGGCTGGCCCTGAACTCACTATGTAGCCCAGGCAAACCTTGAACTCAGCAATCCTCCTGCCTCTGCTTCCTGAGTGCAGAGATTACAGGTTTGAGCCACCAAATGAGGCATTTGTGGTAAGTGGGACTTACTGGTGGTGAGTGTGGCCACTACACCTGGTATTGTTGTTTGTGGTTACATGGATTGAACCAGGGACCTTGCACTTGCTAGGCAGGTGCTGGAACCACTGAGCTAAATCTCCGGCCCCATTATATTGTTCTTTAAACCTGTTTTATGAATTTTTGCCTTCTAGATTAGAGGTTAATCATTTACATTTAAGGTAATCACTGCTAAGGATGGCCTCATTTCTCCCATCTTGCTATTTGTTTTCAGTTGTCTTATACCTTTGTGTTAATTTCTTTATTCCTGATTTTTTGTGATTGATTTTATAAGTAATTTTATTACTGTATCACTTGATTCTTTTCATACTCCATAGTGTGTATGTGTGTATATATATATATATATACTCCATAGTGTGCGTGTATATATATATATATTATACTATATACTATAGTATATAGTATAATATATATATGTATACACATATGTATATTCCAGAGTAATTATCCTGGGTGGGATTATACCTGATATCTTTAACTTCATGCAGTTTGCTCTATTAGTAATTTGATTCTAGTAGTATTATAAATCACTATTCCTTAGCAGCTTGGTTTCCCTTTATATCTGCCTTATGTTTACTTATGCTGTTTTTGTCACAAATTCCTTTTTTTTTGTTTTTTTTTAGACAGGGCCTCGCTTTGTAGTTCAGGCTGGCCCTGAGCTCACTGTGTGTGTGTGTGTGTGTGTGTGTGTGAGAGAGAGAGAGAGAGAGAGAGAGAGAGAGACAGAGAGACAGAGAGACAGAGACAGAGAGAGACAGAGAGAGAGAGACAGAGACAGAGAGAGGGAGGGAGGGAGGAAGGGAGGGAGGGAGATCATCACTCTTGCCAAGAATTTCCACTAGGCAAAGCTGAAAAATCTGAGTGAGAAAAAAAGTGTTAAATAAAATAATAGTTTATCTGTCTAAGTTCTATAGATAATCAAATAAATAAGTAAAGGGAGGAGAAGTGACAGGTCTTTTTTACACTAGAATTCCAGTTGTTAAGTGTAGAAGAAAGAGGAAATCTCCATTAAGTAAACAACAGTTATGGCAGACAAGATCCTGTCCAATGGATACTGAAGTCTGAAGAGAAACAAGATATGTACAATGTGTCAACATATACTGGTATTTGTCAATATAAAAATTACAAAGGGAAAGATAATGATAGTGCAGTAGAAAAAACAATAGACACCAATTTAACTAAATGATCTGGGTAAATGACGCCAGAAATGAGACATCACCATCAAGAACTTTTTGATATGTCGCACCAAGAAAGATGGCTCTTTTCTCCTATTTTTCTTTGCTTATTTTTCTTTTGGCCAAAATGCACAATTTAGTTCCAATCACAATAAGCTTCAGACAAGCCCGGACTGAGAGATACCCTTTAAAAGTACCAAGGTCATGAAAGACTAAATTTGAGAACTGACAGAGGTTAGAAGAAACAAAAGAAAAATAATACCTAAATGCAGTGTGGAATCTTGGGTAAGATTTTGGTGGAACAAAGACACTGAGGTAAAAACTACAAAGAAATTAAAATAAGACTTGCTGTTAAAGTAATAATATTGTACTAACATTAATATTTTTGGTTTTAAGAAGGCAAATGTAAGAAAAATGATGATATGTATATAAGAGCTCTATTTTTTTACAATTTTTCTGTACTTATAAAATTAGTTCCATATAAAAAATTAAAAACAAACAAGATGGTCAGTTTAGGTAGAGGCAGTAAGGACAATGTGGAGGTGCAACGAAGTGGGTCTGGGGGTCTGGGGGTCTGGCAGGGAGGTCTTGGGAGGAGTAAGGCTTTGTTCTGAGCATGCTGGGCCCTGGGAGGGCATCAAATCTAGGCTGACAGATGAGTGTTTTAAGAAGGTCATTGTTGAGAATGGATTGTAGGGAGGTGAGAGGGTTCTGGGGAGGAGGCTCCTGCAGTTGTCCAGGTGAGAGAAGGGTTTGGAATAGAGAGAAATGAGCAATCAGATTTTGTGTATATTTTGGAAATGAATGAGTTGGCAGTGACTGGTTGTAGAATGTTACTGAGGCAAAATATTCAAGGATAGTGGGTTGGTCTGTGTTCTTCAGGAGAATGAGAGTGAAAGTGGGAACAGGAGGGGGAGCAGGAGAGGGAGGGAGGGAAAGAGAGAAAGAGAGAGAGAAGAGAGGAAGAGAGGGGAGAGTGACAAAGAGAGAAAGAATAAGGACTGAAGGAATTAGTTCATGCATTTTGGAAGCTTGCAGGTCCAAAGATCTGCAGCTGGCCACCTAGAGATCCAGGAAAGTCAAAGGTAGAGTTCTACTCCAAGTGTGAAAGCTGAGAAAGAGAAGTGTGTACTGTATACATTTCAGTCCAAATCCAGGTGTAAAATCAGGATAAGCCTGACATCCCAGCTTAAAGATGGGGAGAAGGCACATATTCTTTCTTACTCTGCCTTCTTGTTCTACCCATAATGGAGAGGGCCACCTGCTTCACTCAAATGACTAATTCAAGTGTTAATCTCACCAAAAAACAATCTCATGGGCACATCCAAGATAATGTTGAACTACACATATGGTCACCCCATGGCCCTGCTGAGTTGACATTTAAAATTAGATGCCACAGACAGTTCTTGTTTCTTGCTGTAGTCAACTGCTCCAAGGTGATGCCGTTTACTGATAGGAGAGACCCTAGAGGAGAGATGGTTTGGGGCTGGGTTTTCCCTGGGAGTCTGGAATGCTGAGAGGCCTCCGGGGGCATCAGGCAGGCAGGTGATTATACAAGTCTCGAGTTCATGGGGAGACACACGTTTGAGCATCATTGGTCTACAGGCAGCATACAGACACCTAGGAAGAGAAAGGAGAGGAACAGCCTGAGGTTGGAGCCTAGGTGCCTACAGTTCAGAGGGCAGTGGATGAGGGAGGGTCAGCAACAAGACCAAGGTGGAATGGCCCTGAGTCAAACCCTTCACCCACTTCTGTCCTACCAGACATGGAGCCCAGGAGTTGAAAATTGACAGTCTTCTGACCCAAGTTCTCTTCCTTTCTCAGTCCGTTCTTGTCCAATACATACTACTGCCAGGGACTATGCTCACAAAGGGAGCACACCTGACGGTCCTGGGGAGAGGGATTCTCAGGGGCCTACTGCACAACCCAAGTGGTGACTCATGTATTCCAGCATTAATTCAGCACCCAGTGATTGAGTGCTCACTGTGGTGCCAGGTGCAGGCACAGGACCCAGATATGCCAAGTCAGATGACACATAACCCACTCTCCATGAGCTCATAGACTAGCACTGAATAGAGCTAGAACAGGTATTTCAATAAAATAAGACACATTCTCTCATGGGAGTCTTTATCCTGTGTTCTGCTGAGGGCCACACCTACCTGGGGAGAAAGGGATCCAGGTCACCTGCCTCTCCCCAGAAACCCCATTGTCAGCATGTGATGTGAAGGCCATATCCAAAAGGAAATGAGTCATTTTATTTCATTTCACTTTTATAGGCCACATGTTTAGCAGAGCTATTCCTGTTTTCCAATACTTGGTATTCAGCAGATGAATTTGAGCATATAAAGACTCAGGTACACTTGCATGTGCATGAAACACACACACACAACACGTGTGTGTGCTGTTTCTGAGCTTCCAAATTTCTTAAGTGTTAGGTCATTTTCCTCTCTGGCCAAATGGCTGTCTGTGTAGCACTGAGGGGGCTCATAAAGTGTGTGGCCTGTGGTATAAAACACAGCCCTTATTGACAGCAGGTCTGCCGGTGGGGGCTGTGCTGCCACCTCATAAAGCAGAGCCCAGTGTCACTCCCACTGAGTGGAGGCAATAAAGGGCCCAAGGGAATCACCTCCTGCTCCAGCAGCTGGCTGCACTGCAGGGACATGGGCAGTGTGCCTAATGGGCCCCTCACCTTGTAAACCATTGTATGTAGGAGTGATTCCTTCCTGGCCCAGAGCAAGTACATTCAAGGAGAGAGGCAATCCCTTCCAAAAGTCTTGCCCCCAACCTGACCTTGGGTTCTTTAATGCCAAATAGAGCTTTGTCTTCTCAGCTTCTTCCTAAAATTTGTAGCTGGGGTTGCCACAAACTCTCTGCCCTCGGTCCTGCTCAGGCATCTTTAGCCAAGGCCAGTGTGGACTTCCTAGCTCAGCCTGCTCCTTCTGCATGACCGTATATCGTGTCCCTATAGGCTCCCATCTATGGGGAAGGGGTGTCCTTGGTGACCTGCCCCTGCTCTTGGGATTTTTCTAGACAACTATCTTTATCTGGAACTTTTCTGCTGTTACTGTGTGGATCTCGTGCACTTGGAAGTTGACTGGAACATGGGCAGGGAGGCTCCCCTCACTGGTGAATTAATCCGCCAACGCAGTCACAGCAGACTTGCTGTTAGGAGGTGGCTAGAGGCAGGTCACCCAAGCACCATCTGAAGTGGGCGTCTCTGCCCTGGCTCCTCCCTTCTCTCTAGGGCGTTCTGACTTCCCTAGGTTGATGAGCTTTCCCACAACAGGGCTTCCCACCATCCTATATCTGTCTTGGGAGCCAGATGACTGTGGACTAAAACTTAAAAGCTGTGACTCCAACAAAAATTCTCTTCGTTTAAATTGTGGGTGCCAGGTATTTTGTGCAGTGAGAAGAAAGTAACTAAGGCTCATTTGCATTTCTGAGGCCTCTGGTCTTCTGCCTCCCAGAGTACCCCCATCTCTACAACGCAGGCAGAAAGCAGCAGTTTTCCTCCATCTTCCAAATCTACAGACCTCTTCTACCACCCCCCTTTTCCCTTCCTCTTGTTCCAACACCCAGCTTGCTGTCTAAGGCCAGAATTCTCCCTGCCCTCAGTCCCACTTTGTGCCCACATTGTGATCTGGTTATCCTCTGCTGCTGGTCTGGTGGGCATCCCAGTCCCTTTCAGCTGTCATTTTAGCAGTTCCCTGGTATATTTGGGATAGCACAGAGGCCAGGAGATAAAGGGAAAAAAAGAGACATAAAGTCTCGTGAATCTGTGAGCCGGGGGACTTGGGCTGGCTGGGACAGGGACACAGCATAATGTTAGACATAGAAATGACATACTGTGGGCCCTCTAGTTATGATGGGCCTCACATATGAGCAATTTGGGTTATGATCAGAATTTTAGTTTTAATTCACAATCAAAGTCTTGAGCTAAGACTTGAATTCTGGCCACTTAATAAGCAAAGATTTATGATGCCAGAAAAGGATATGTAAGCATATGTAAGCATCAGTTTGAGCCCAGATGTGTGTGTATTTGTGGTTGTGATTTTAGCCAGTGCTTTATACAATTTCTATGGTTACTAATATCAAAATGGCCCCAAAAAGCAAGAAAAGAAGCTAAGGAAGGAAGGGAAGGTAAAGAGAGCAATCACAATAGAAAAGAAGAAGGAAATTATGTAGAAAGCCGAGAATGGCCTTCATGTGATTGATCTGGGTAATGTGTACAAAATCCATCATCTCAACAGTCTTACAGAGAAAAGATTTGCATAAAGAAGCTAGTGTTGGTGAAGGTGTTACTCATATTACTAAGTCACAATCAACAGCATTAGACAACGTAGAAAGGCTACTATTAGTGTGGATAAACAAAAGACAGAGAAAAAGCAACTGTTGCATTCACTCAATGACAATGTTGTGTCATATAGAGCGGTGTTAAAAACAGAAGCTAGGATGGAGGGGGTTGCTCCAGGCAATTTTCAGTGGCACTGAGATGAAAACCAGGCCTGGGAAGGAGAGCATCTCCTTCCTCTGACCATCCCGATGAGGCGCTATCCCTCCTCCCAATGGTGCAAGGCCTGGAGTGTCACACCTGATGGCCACTGCTGAGCCCACAGGCCCCATGTGGCCACCTAAGAGATCCCATGAGGCTCTGTTTCTTTTCATCTCTTTGGGACTTGTGCCCTGGGCACTTAACTGCCAGAAGCCTCTATCACATGGACGTTCCTCCCCTGTGCTCAGGCCTGGCCCTCCAGGCTGACACCCACATGGGCCCCCAGACCAGGCCTCTCCCCAGAGCTCAGCCTGGCACGTGACTCCCCCGTACCCAGATACCCGGTTATCTCCCACCTTGCCCATCCTGCTATCTGAGGCCAGCGCGGTCCCCTACACTCTGACACACCTGTAGGAAGGTTCTGTGTAGTAGCTTCCCATCACTAGGCTGAAGCACCTGAGAAAACCATTGAACGTGTTCTCCTGTGGCAGGCCAGTCCTTTAACACCTTGGGAGTGAGTTTCTTGTCACCTGGTAGTAGTGACCCATTTGGCCTAGGGATTGTGGTGAAAAGTATCCTGGATATTCCCAGAAGTTAGAGCCCAAGGGATTTCCTGATGCACTTGATGTGGGATGAGGACACTTGGTCTTTATGATGTGTGCTCAGTGCTGAGAATCCCTGATGGACACACTGGGCTCCTGCCCTGGATCTCTTCTTCCTCCTCTTGCTGCTCATCCCCAGACACCTGTTAACATCTGGCCTCTGCCCACTGGACGACCTCAGGTCTCGGACACCAACTGCAGGCAAGCAGGGGGCTCATCCGCAAGGTAGGCTCGGTTGCCTTCCTGAACCAGCTCTGAGGTCGAAACCTGGCCTGGGCTCTGTGCTCACTCCAAGACCTGTGGATTTTACTGTTGCCTCTCTGCCTGGTCAACTCTTTTACTCTATTTTATCTTATTTTCTTTACTCTGTGATGCTGGAAGTGAACTAGTATGCCAGGGAGGTATCTAACAACTGGGTACACCCCAAGCCTCACCCAGTACTCCCCACTTAAGGGACTGGGTGACACTCCTCCTGTGGGACTCCTCACCCAGTTCTACGGGTGTCACCCTAGGTAGCTCCTGAACCTTCTGCCACTGTGCACTTCTATCACCCCTCCTGGAGGTTGCCAGTGGCCCAGTCCCTGGGCTTTGCTGTTGTTTGGTACTTTCTTGTTTCCTGAAATAACTTTTTCAGCCTTTTCTGCATGGTCATTCCCCAGACCAAGGCCCAGTTAACTTGGTCTTGGAGAAATCTCCAAATTCATACATCTGCCTGTAGAACCCATGTTGGTCCTTCATGGCCCTGAGAGCTGTAAATTTCTTTGTGTTTTCACAATTATTAGGTGAATGCCAGTCGCCCCCTTGTCTGTAAGCCTCAGTTTACTTACCACTATTCCATCACAGGGAGTATACTCAGGGTCAGGCTGCCTGAACTTGAGTCACTCTCTGTTACTTAGTGACACGAAGTACCCTTGTGTGAGTTAGAATTCAGATGGTTCCTACCTGTCCTGTGGGGCTGTTGTGAGGATTACAGAATGCAACATAAACAGCCT
Organism: Thryonomys swinderianus; assembly: GCA_004025085.1. NCBI lineage: Eukaryota > Metazoa > Chordata > Mammalia > Rodentia > Thryonomyidae > Thryonomys > Thryonomys swinderianus. Next base: position 22,636 of record PVIC010028664.1, read on the forward strand.
ATCACAGAGTCAATACCTTTGTATCCCAATCCTTCACTTGGTGGAAGCTCACACACAGGCCTTCACCTCTTTGCAAAGGAATGACATCGTTCATCTCTGTGACTGAGTCTGGCTACTTGTTTTCACTCAAAGGACAGGATGAAAATGACCACATTATTTCCAAGACTAGGCCATAGGTGACCTTGGGAATTCCCATTTGTCCTCTTGAGCTTATGCCATTACTTGGAGAAGTGGCTTCCCTGAGTCACTGCTGCCCCCTCATCTCA
>PVIC010028665.1:0-23064 GCA_004025085.1 Thryonomys swinderianus
GGCGCGGCCTGAGAGGAGAACGGAAGGGGAGGACCGTGCTCCCAGTGCTCCTGAAGAAGCCGCTCTGAGGCGGTTCTTTCCCCCGAGGAATTTTAGCTATTTCCGTTCCTTTGGCAGAATTCCATTCTTCACCTTCTTGGACGCCACCTCCTGGCTCCCAGTGCGGAGCCGCCAGCCTCCGGCACAGACTCTCGCCCTGCCGAGGCAGACGCTCCAGACTCCGCCGCCGGCCGTGGCCTTCCTGCCGTAGCTGCTTCCCCTCCCTTCGCGGATCCTTTAGCCTCCTGAGACGGACTTGGGCAGGACGTGGCCACGGGCTCCGAGCACTGGACGGGATCCATCCGGTCTCCAGCGTGCAGACCGACACTGTGCACTCTTCCACACCGCATTCTAGCAAGCGTTGGCTAATCCAACCACCTGGCACGTCTCTGAGGCTCAGTTGCTTCATCTGTCAAATGGGCGCCTGCTCTGGGCCACTGGGAATGTGGGGCCCGATGACGCCTGTGAACAGCCTCGGGGTGCCCTCAGGGTGCGTGGGTGTCAGTCCTCGTAACTTACCTTGGATCACTGAGTGAAGAATCATCTTAGGCTCCGAACCACCATTCAGGAAGTACTCAATGAAATCCGAGACAGAAATAGCGAAGCAGGGCCTGAGATTTAGCCTGCTTTGCAGGCACAGGGTCCTGAGTTCGATCCCGGTAACCACATACAATGCTGGGCATGGTGACTCAGGCCCACCAGCAATCAATACCAATACCACATACCACAGGGCCGGGTGTGGTGGCTCATGCCTGTCATCCCAGCACTCGGGAGGCAGAGGCAGGAGGATTGCTGAGTTCGAGGTTTGCCTGGGCTCCATAGTGAGCTCAGGGCCAGCCTGAACTACAAGGTGAGACCCCGTCTCAAAAAAAAGAAAAAAAAAAAAGGAAAGAAATAGCGAAGCCAACATCACAGAGGAGTCCCCCAGAAAGAATGCATCTAAGTGGAAGGTTAGTTAAGCAAAAGAAAAGATAAATTACCATTGGAAAAATAATGCAATGATGGGATTTAGTAAATAACGTTCAATAGTAACACTCAGGTAAACAGTCTTAATTCCCTCACCAGAACCTACAGACTGGAAGATTGGGTCAGCAACAAAATCCAGCTCTGTGTTGCCTGCAGGAGACACTTTTCATCCACCAACACCTACATACACTGAAGGTGAAAGGACGAAACACGATATACCGTACAACCGGAGCCCCGAAGCAAGCAGGAGTAGCCATTCCGCTTTCAGACAGTGAACTGAGCCAAAGATGACCACAGCAGCTAAAGAACTGCCAGTGGAATGTAACCATTAGTCAGGGCAAATGTGTACTAAGTAAAAATGTAAAAATCAACTTGTAATACTATGTTGTAATTTAAAGTCCTGTTTGGAGGCCACACTTTTCTCTCTGATTTATATTGATGCCAGGATATATTGCAAAGAAGAAACAATTTTTTAATCTTCTGCTTAAAAGGGTCCCTGATGGGCCAGAGATTTAGCTCAGTGGTTCCAGCGCCTGCCTCACAAGCTCAAGGTCCTGAGTTTGATCCCAGTAACCACATACAGTGCTGGGTGTGGTGACTCATGCCCACCAGCAATCAATACTGCATACTACAGTGCCGGGCGTGGTGGCTCATGCCTGTCGTCCCAGCACTGGGGAGGCAGAGGCAGGAGGATTGCTGAGTTCTAGGCTTGCCTGGGCTACACAGTGAGCTGAGGGCCAGGCTGAACTACAATGTGAGACCCTGTCTCAAAAAAAAAAAAAAAAAAAAAAGGTCCCTGATATTTTGTAAGATGCACCCACAGGATTCGGGGTTTTCACGGAGGGTGGGGACACCCACTGGGTTAGGTAGGATCTGTAAGAGGGGCGTGTCTCCAAGACCTTCCTTTCCTACTTTGGAAGAGGAAAAGGGATCGTCCTGTGTATGTACTCTGCTGTCCTAGATTTGGGACTAGATATCTCTGGCCTATCCCGTTTGGGGAAAACCTAAACCCAGGATCAGGCCTCCCAGCCCGTCCCACGTGACAGGACATGTCCTTCCATGGGGACCAGGTAACACCAACACGGGACAGACGCCCACCCCGACCTACACCCGCCAGGGTCCGAGCGTTCCCGCTGCCCACGCAGACGTCTCTTGCAGTGAATCAGAAAGGTGTTACAGGGGAATAAACAAAGGTGTGGGTTTCTCAAAAACCAAAAATCTTATCTGGGAAACCACCACTCAGGAGCCTCCACGCACACGGACCCAGGGGACGTCTGTGGGTAGCAGTGCACGCTGGCTCAAGGAGAGAGATGGGCTTCCGCCGAGGGGCTGGGACTGTTGTAAGCACCGACACAGAGGAGACGCGGGCAGGTGCGCTGGACTGGCCCCGGAGGCGTCTGGGCAGGACCCTGCAGGAGCTGCCAGAAGTCCGCGCGAAGCGAGTGACACTGGTCTCGGGGAGCCACGGTGGGCATGCACTGGGCACACAGCAGTGGCGGCGATTGTCCCCGTCCCTGCATCCCTCCAGCAGTAGGCGACGCCGTCTTCATCTCGTGCGGCCAGGCGGGACCTGCGCCATTCATGAGCGTGATCTTCGCCCTCTCTTCGCGAGGGGAGCGTCGGGCCCGCAGGTGCGCCCGCTCTGCGCTCACCTCTCCCGGTGCAGTTAGTCCTCCAGGCCGGGAGGGGGCCCCGCAGAGGTCGCTGCCTCTTTCCTGCCTTGACGCCCCCAGACTCGAAGGCCCTCTGGCAGAAGGGGAGATGAAGGTAGGAAAAACAAAAATCTCTTGGAGTTTGATTTACGTGTGAAGAAGTAAGAGCTTTCTTGAGAGAGGGAGCGGGGGAGCGAGCAAGGTGGGTCACGGCGCGAGGCGATTCAGAGGGAGCCTTCTGAAGTGCTCAGGGCCTCCCCTAGAGGGCGCCCTCGCGCGCCTCACCCCGCGGGCCGTTCCCTGGTTTTCCGTCTCCCGCTTGGAGGTGAGGCTTGCGCTGGACGCAGGACCGGCCACCCTCATTGCGACCCCTAGAGAGTGAGTTACTTTCCGCCTAACCCAGAGATGAGAGAGTCTTACTGACTGGCGCGTATTCCAAGGTGTCTTCCCCACACTTCGCGCCCGTTCGGTTTGGAGAGAGGAGACGTCGTTTTCCACCAACGCTTTTACACGTAAGCTTTTGTTTTCTAGGGATTGAGGAGCCTCTGATCAGCAAAGAGAGAAATCGGAACTGCAGAGGTTTGCAGGGAAAGTCACACAGAGGGCAGAGATGTAAACCTGAATAGGAACATTCGGCTGAACTTACCAAAGTAGGTGCCTCAGTTTACCACCAAGCTGGCTCACCACAGGATGTCATCAGACAGGATCCAGGGGGATCTAAATGAGGACATGGGGACCCCAACTTGGCCCAGGCGGGTTCTTGACTGTCAGCACAGAAGAGCCTCTCTGGAGGTTTCCGTGAAAGGTCCGGGCACTACTGGGCACAGTCAGACGCAGGAAGAAGGGTAAGCGCTTGGAGCTGAGGAGCCCAAAGGGGTGCGACTCGTATTAGTCACTTTCTTATCACTGGGGCAAAATATCTGCCACCCACAAATGAAAGCGGCAGAGTTTTATTTGGCTCACGTTTCCATGGCTGGCTGCTCCAGGGTGGCACGGCCGGGAGGAAAGGCCTGGGGGGCAGCCAAAGGGCAGGAAGAGCCAAAGACAAGCAGACACCTCCCTGGGTCGTGCCCTGGGGACCCACTTCCTCTAACCAGCGTCGCCCCCCAGCAGCGCGTTCAGCCGCGAGCCCATTAGTGGATCAGCCCACCGAGGCGCAGCAAACCCCACGACCGCCCAGCGCCCAAGCCCCACCTCTGACCACAGGAGACTTAGGGGCACCTTTCACATCTAAGTCGTGACAGCTCTGAGGAAGAGGATCAGACCGGCCCCTTACGCAGAGAGCGAGGCCAGGTGTTACAGAGGCTGAAGGTGGGCTTGGCTTGGGTGGTCGGTACCTTGGCTCTGACTGTGCAAGATGGCGGGATGAGTCCTTCCTGCTCACCCCCGCTCCACGAGATGCCTGTGTTGATAGGTTTCTGGAGGCCATGCTGGAATCCGGGGTGACCACGACTAAAGGAAATAGCAGAGATTTCTGGGGCGCACTGAGATTTTAATGTCCCTGTAAATTTCATATCTCAGTGTCCTTGGTGTTGAAAAGGGATGGGATAGATATGTGGGTTCCGGGCTAACCAGTCACACACAGCCAGATGTCAGACACACATGTGTGCAGGCAGAGCTGAACGAGAGTCCGATGCACAGTTTTAAGGTGATAAAGGAAGAGTTAAGAGACAAAGGCCACACCTTGTCGTGGTTGTGGTTACCTGTTATGGCTGTCTAGGTCTAGTTAAGGCTCCCTGTTTTATTTAAAAAAAAAAAAAGCTTTTAAACCTTTGACTGTCTCAGAGGAGAAAACTGTAAGTCAGGTTTTATCCTCGAGTCATGCTTGGGGGGTGGTAGAAAACAAGAAAACCCCAGTGGAGAGGGGGTGCCCTGTGCGAGGGCCTGGACTCCGTCACACACGGCGCTCAGACCACCATGCTGAAGACCTACCGCAGGGCACGGGTGTCACTGCGAGGGAGAACAGGGCCTGAAGGAACGAAGGGCCCGGGGGTCACAGAGAGACACAAAATGAACGTCGGAGACACAGGGAGATGGAGGACACAGAGGGGACCCCAGGGCCATGGAGAAGCTGCGGGAGGAGCTCTCTGCTCCCTGCTCTGCTTGGGTGTGGAGACGATCTCCCGCCATGACGCTGAGTCCTCCAGAGCCTCTGGTCTCCCTCGACACTCCTTCCTGCGAGACAGGGGCCGGGGAGAGGGGACGGTTCCACCACCGCTGGGAGCCGATGGCCCAGGACATGGCCACCATCAGCCCCGGGCAGGGGAAGGCAGGACACAGTTCAAGAACAGCTCCGGGTGGAGATACACCCGGCCCTGGGCACTGGGGTGGGTCTCAAGGCCTCTGTGTTACCTGCGTTTGGGGATTTGGGGGTTTTGTTTTTCAGTTCTTTATATATTCTAGATATTAGTTCTTTATCAGGAGAGGAGCCAGTAAATTTCTCCTATTCTATAGGTTGTCTCTTCACTCTGGTGAGTGTTTCCTTTGCTACGCAGAAGCTTTTTCGTTTTCTGTAGCCCCATTTATTGGTTCTTGGTATTATTTGCTATTGGAGTTCTGTTCAGGAAGTCCTTGCCTGTATCTATGATCCAACAGTTTTGATGTTCTGTTTTCAAATCTAGACATCTGGTCTGCTTTGATCTGATTTTAGTACTGGGTCAGAAAATATGGGTCTAATTTCATTCTTCTGCATGTATATAACAAGTTTTGCCAACACCGTTTATGAAAGAGGCTTTCTTATATCCAGCATATGTTTTTAGCAGCTGAAGGCCCATGCTGTTATTTCTGCATCTTCTTTTCTACTTTTTCTACTTTTCTACTAAAAGTGTGTTGATTTGTGTGATTCTACTCTGTCAGCTACAGTGTTGTTTTATTACTACAGCATTACAGAATAGCTCAAAATTAGGAATTATGATGCCTCCAACTTTGCTCTTTTGTTATAATTGCTCAGGTCCCCCAAAACAAAATAACCTAATCAAGGGCCGGAGATTTAGCTCAGTGGTTCCAGCACCTGTCTAGCAAGCACAAGGTTCTGAGTTCAATCCCAGGACAACAATACCGGGCGTGGTGACTCATGCCCACCGGCAATCAGTACCAAATACCACAGTGCCAGGCGTGGTGGCTCACACCTGTAACCCCAACACTGGGGAGGCAGAGGCAGGAGGATTGCTGAGTTCAAGGCTTGCCTGGGCTACCTAGTGAGCTGAGGGCCAGCCTGAACTACAAAGCAAGACCCTGTCTCAAAATAATAATAATAATAATAATAGTAATCTAATCAAAAATGGCTAAGTTAACAAATGGCTAATATGTACATGAAAAACATGCTTACCATCTTTAGTCATTGGGAGAATGCAAATCAAAACAACTGACATCTCATCTAATTCTAATCATATGGACTATATTAAAAACACAGACACACACAAGACGCTGGCAAGCATGGCAGGGAGAAGGAACGCTTCTACATTCGTGGTAAGAATGTAAACTGGCATGAACGCTATGGAAATAAACAGAAAATAATTCCTCAAAAAACTAAAATATAGAAATTCTGTCGGACCCAAGTGTACCCCTCTGGTTATAGTATTGCCAGAGGAGTTAAAGTTCTGAATAAATGCACAGTCGTGCTACATCCAGGGTCAGAAGACTCAAGGTTAATGGGGACCTCCTGGTTTTGGGGCGGTAGGAAGGAGCGGGAGAGGCTGTGAAGAGCACGAGACGGATCCTCGCTGACATCCTGTATCATGGTCACAACAGAGTCATTGTGATTTCCCTGTGATTTTGAAAGGTATTGTTGTAGCAGAGCGAAGAATATACATGATCTCTCTGCATTATTTCTTACAAATGCACAGGGATCTCCAGTTACCTCAAAATAAAATTTTTCACTTAAAATTGAAATATATATATATTTATATATATTAAATATATATATTTAAAATATATAATATATATTTAATATATATAAATTTTATATTATTTATATATATTTAAAAACACACGTGGCCCATGCCTCAGCAGCTCCACTCAGAAAAGTCATTCCAACAGGAAAGTCTCATGTGCACAAGTGGTATGTCCAATGATGTCTTTACTTTTCTTACAAATCTTGGGAATACCTCCAGTAGTCATCAAAATACTTATGGTTCACCCAAAGTTTCTGTTTCCATGAGAAACTATAATGTGTGAGGATTTGCAGGAATAAAACCAATCCATGAGTGTGTTCAATGGCTTCTGAGCACTTTCTATAAGCCAATCATGCAAGCCAAATGCACAGCTTTCCTGGTGTTTCCACTCTAGGGGTATGGGAAAACCAACACAAATGAGTCAGTTCTTGTGCCACCCACCAATCATTTGTCTCCAGTTCCAGACACATCTCGTGGCCAGCTCAGTGATTATGAACTTGGACCAAGCAGGCTTTTATTTCTCTTTTGTCCTTGGCGGTACGTGATATTTGGGACACTCACTCACATGGAACTCAGTAGGCCCCCACGGAAACCCAGCTGAGTCTTCATGGCACCACAGGGGTTCCATCGACTCCTGGGAGAGGAGAGCCGTCTTCTGCTGACCTAGTCAGCTCCCTTTCCTTCCCAGCTTGCCTCTGCCCTGGCTAGCATCATCTGTGGGTTGAGCAACCCAGCAAAGTCTCCCATTACAAAGCTGGAGCCATCAGGACTGAGCTTGATCTTATGGACCAGATTCCCATTCCAATTTACTTCTTCCTTATTTGCTCTCCTGAAAACCTGGTCCATTCTTTAGTAGTTCTCTCTACACTTTTATTGTTAATTGTTCATTACATAAACAATCACCGTTCAATGGATTGTGTGCGTCAGTCTCCTGATTGACTGCTGATTCATATAATTACACATCGCTTTAAAAGGTCATAAGTGCTCTGGGGAAAATCAAATGGAACTAGCTAGGCAGTGATTATGGGGACAAGTGGGTGTTTCTGTTTTAAATAGAATGGTACCAATCTGCCTCAGCAAGATGATATTTGAAGGCGCAATTGAAGATAGTGGAGGAAATGATCCATGAATAAATGAGGGGGGAGAGAAGTTCAGGTAGGAGGAGCATCCAGTGATGGCTTGGAGTGGGACAGTGTGCTTGGCAGGTGCCAAAAAGCGAGGGGAGGGTGGCCAAGCCGACAGTACAGCCAAAGACCAGGTCGTAAGGGAGACAGAAGACGCCATGTTGAGTTGTTGACATCACAGCGACTTTAGCCTTTCCTCTGAGTGAAATGGGAGGACCCCAGGGACCTTGGGCAGAGTTGAGGTGTGACATGCTTGACATGGCCGAGCCATTGGCTACACTGAGGACAGATTGGGGGCAAATACAAAAGCATGGAAACCAGTTGGAAATTCCAGGCCAGCATGATAGTGCAGTGACATCCTCCTCGGTGTCGGAGAGTGACAGGGTGGAGACGGATGCACATACCTCACACAAGCGGGAAGCGGGCCGGGAGCCGGGGAGGGGTGGTCTGGGGCTCCGGGACACACAGGGTGAATCCTGTGATCCCTGAATAAGAAGAGTGGGTGCTGTTGCGAATCACACGAGAGCTCCACTCCCGAAGTGAATTCCAACGCCTTGGCGGAGGGGACTCCCCAGGAGCAGGCAGACTTGCTGAGCGGATAAGACCAAGAAGGGCCTTGCCAGCGGCAGGAATGAGCAGTCTGTGAGACACAGATCCGGACCTGAGAGAGACACATCCAGAAACATGCAGAGGATACCCACGAACAGCCAGAAACTTCCAGGCCGCGTGATGGAGGTAGGGTCCTACTCACCAGAGAAGAGAGCTTTAGCTAAAGAGTGATTCAGAAAACAGCACCTAGCAACAGAGACAAGAATTAGTGGTCGGGAAAAGAATTCAGTGGGGAAAGAACAGACTTTTGAACATGGCCTGGGACAATTGACGTCCACCTGCAAAGCGGAATAATGTTTCCCAGGGTGCCATGTGCATAACTGTCCTCAAAATGGATTGGATCCAAAGGTAGGAGTTAAAACTGTCACGTTCCCAGAGAATATGTGAGTTGTAGTGAATCTGGCTTTGGCGGTGCAAATGGACGATACCCCAAATATGAGAACCAAGGGGAAGCTTCACGAATCTGACCTCATCAAAATGTACAACTTTTGTACATTAAAGAACTCACAAGAAAAGGGAACAAGATGCGAACTACGAGAAGAATTTAGAAACTGTGTATGTGACAAAGACATCCCAAGAATATATGAAATAATCTTATAACTTGGTAATTATTAAAGCTATGAATTTGAGTAGACATTTCTTCAGGATATATATAAAGTTACACGTATATAAAGACTTCACTGTCATTTGTATTTAAGGGATGCAAATTGAGGTTTCATGAAACATCACTTATCACACACTAAAATGACTAGAATAAAAAGTCGCATAGAAACAAGAGACTTTTAGTATATGGAGAAGTCAGAACTTACATATACCACTGATAGGGATATAAAATGTTGCAGCTCAACAACAATAACAAAAAGAGTGTGGCAATTTATCCACCAGATAAAATCTAATACATGTCCCAGGAATTCCACCTCCAAGTATATATCCAAGAAAAATGAAAATATATACTTCAAAACTTTCACAGTGTTCCTGCCCATGTTATAATACTCCAAAGTTAAAAACAAGTTAATATAGAGCTCATAAAAAGCAAACCAAGAGGGCTGGAGATTTAGCTCAGTGGTTCCAGTGCCTGCCTTGCAAGCGCAAGGCCCTGAGTTCAATCCCAGTAACCACATACAATGCTGGGCATAGTGACTCACACCCACCAGCAATCAGTACCACATACCACAGTGCCAGGCATGGTGGCTCACGCCTGTCATCCCAGCAGTCGGGAGGCAGAGGCAGGAGGATTGCTGAGTTCAAGGCTTGCCTGGGCTACATAGTGAGCTGAGGGCCAGCCTGAACTACAAAGCGAGACCCTGTCTCAAAACAAAAACAAAAACAAAACAACAACAAAAAAAAGCAAACCAAGAAAATCTCAATGATGTTTTATGGAGTCGCAGAACTGGTAGCGTTCCATCAAATTTTGCTTTAGCAGGTACAGAATCATGACAAGAAAAGTTGTTGCACAGTCACTAATGCAGCTTAGCTAGACATAGTGACCATTTTTGTGTCAGCACAGAAGCAGCAGTGGGGGAAATAGCCACTGTGGCACCGGCAGACATGGAGGCGGCCATAATCTTAGTAGTAGTGGCCAGAGCAGCCACCCCACACTGCCAGTAGCCTTTAGTCTGAGGATGTTTGCCCCCACCACAGCCTCTTACCGCAGTGGAACTCTGGCAGTGGTGGTGGCAGCCATGCAGGATCCCAGGCAGTGGGACACAGAGTCGGGTCCCCATGCTGTTCTGTGACCAGGCTTCAGCATGGCAGTGGCTGTCAGCAGAGCCAAAAGACCTCCATGAGGGCCCCATGGCTGTCACTGCCGCTGGTTAAGAGCTTCTGCCCTTCAAATCATAAAACAGTGCAAAACACCCTCTGAGGACGGTCTGGTCTTTGCTCTTCTATCTCACAGTGATTTATGCTAAGGGAAAAGGTGTCAGGGGTGAGAAAAAACAAAGTCATCCCTGTTCTGGTCACTCACAATCAATCTTCATGACTCTCCATCTTGTTCAGAAAATGGCCACTGGTATTGGCAATATGAGGATGGAGTGTACAGGCCTGTGCCATTAAAAGCTCACCTACTAGACCCTTCCAAAGTTCCACGTGAAAAACCAGTGACTTCAACCTAAGCACCTTTGAAGTCCCTTAAAAAAAAAAAAAACCTACACAACTGTTATTGTGATGACCTGCACATTATAAAGGAGAAGTGCAGCAAAGCTAGAGAGAGGCTAATAATATATTATCCGCTGTATAACACCTACAGCTGGTTTTGAAATCAACTAAAATCAAGACATTGAGTGAAGCTACAGGTTTGATTCATGTTTTCTGTTTCAGAAACAGCCCTGATGTGTACTCACAGTGGTACTGGTACACAAAATGGGGTCTCTCTAAACAATGAAACAATATTTAAATGCCTACTGCTACACAATGCGGTCATGTTCAACTTCTCAACAGGGATTTCCCTACCCGAAAACAAAGTTCCTTCCAGAACAGCCTGTAAACACAGGGATAAGAACTGGAGACCCTAATATTCATTGTGTCAAAAACTTATTTCCCATGGTCTCCCTTAGGGAAGGTGTTGATGGGGAAATGTGAGGTCCAAACGGGAGAATGCATGGGCCCAGGCCACACAGCTGTCAGTGGCAGAACTGGCCTCTGTCCTATTTGCAATTCCACCTTATATGACATCAACATATGCACATTTAATTTCATGGAAGATAAATAAACATGGCAGACAGGAGAGGGATGCTGGGTCAGGAATACCCGTGCCAGGCTCCCCACATGCTATCACCAGCCTTCATTCTCTATCAATGATTCCTACATCCTATTTTACATTTCTATCTTTCAATCTCTGTCTTCTTTTACTGTTTCTTTTTTAAAACTGTCTTTTCAGTGGAGGCTGTCTTTCATCGTTCAGGAGCTTTGAACATCATTTTCCACCCTGAAGTCAGTGATTTTTTTTTTTTTTTTGAGACAGGGTTTTGCTTTGTAGTTCAGGCTGGCTCTGAGCTCACTATGTAGCCCAGGCAAGCTTCAAACTCAGTAATCCTCCTGTCTCTGCCTCCTGAGTGCTGGGATGACAGGCGTGAGCCACCACGCCTGGCACTGTGGCATGTGATATTGATTGCTGGTGGGCGTGAGTCTCCAGGCCCAGCACTGTATGTGGTTGCCGGGGATCAAACTCAGGACCTTGCGCTTGCAAGGCAAGCGCCGGAACCACTGAGCTGATCCTCCGGTCCCTCAGTGATATTTTTTAACCCGTTTTCTCTTATTTTTTCACAGAGGTAAATGACCCTTCTGTAACTCCAGGGCTGGAGAGCCAGAGATACCCTATGTGCACTGTCAGGTAGGTTGAAACAGCCCCTGCCCACCAGGATGTCCAATGCAGGACCACCCAGGACCCCGCACCAAGAAGCAAGTCCATATAGAGCAGGACTGCGGATCAAGATGGAGACCAGGATGATGGTTCCTGGGCTGCTGGTCACCTGGCTGACCAATCACTGGCTCCTCTGAAAAAGATGTATACTCTCTGTACCAGAAGCATAAAGCAGAAAGCTGCCCTCCTGTCTAAGGCTGTGGCAAGTTGATTCTCACTGGGATTGGTGGTTTCTAGGGTTACCTTTACCATTCAGTATTCAGTACCTCTCTCTTACTTGCTGTGGCCCCCATGTCCCTTAGGCCAGTCACCATGTAACCTGTTCTTAGACAAACCATGGAAGGGCCAGAAAGTGAATGAGGACATGGGGACAATGGTCAGCTCTGTCTTTCTTGAGAAGATAGGAAGGAAGTGCTGGTAATGCCACCCTGAGTGGCACTGAGTGCTGGTAATGCCACCCTGAGAGGCACTGAGTCCAAGCTCCTCAAAATGAGTCTCATCCTCCAATGGTATGAAGTCAGCCAAGTCCTGTCTTCCCCAGCGGCTTTCCTAAATGCTCTTCCCCTGGGTGTACCCTGGCACAAAGCCCTCTCTAGGGCATAATGTGACCCACGTGCCTATCCAATGCCCCACTTTTTGAGGCCTGGCACTGCTGGGTCCAGCATCTCCCCAACTTCCCCAGTAGCTCCTCCTTCTAACAGAGCTCTTGAGGACCCAACCCAAGGCCCATATACACACAGATCCAGAGAGGAAAGTGAAGCTCTTTATTTGGAGTCACGCAGGGTTGGGGTTGTAGGTGAAGGGCTGTGGTAGGATGGATGGTCCAGGTAAGAAGGGTGGTCCAGGCAGGAGAGTGGGCTCAGCCCGTGAAAACCCAAATGGCTGCTATGGTGAGAAGAGAAGCAGAGGTCGAGGCCCCCTCGTTGGCCATGGGAGCAGCGGACAGGCAGGCTTGTAACGATAAGGACCGCTTCCTTCAGTGATCTGTTCCCAGGCTGTCCTGCAAGGGCCTCTGAGCAGCCCTGGGCTCCAAGGTAGCCTGGATCCTCCAGGAGACCCTGCCTCTGAGCATCCTTGGTGGGGATATGGGTTAGGAAGTGGGGCCGGGTGGAGACCCAGAGAGGGGAGGGCGATGGTGCTGAGCTGACTTTCATAAGTGAAAGGTCCTAATAAACCTCCTGAGAATTACACCCGAGGTCAATTCCTGGGGTGACATTTCTTCCTGGTCCAAGAGAAGATGGGAAGAAACAGGAGCAGCTGAACCTCCAGTTCAGAACTCAGGCCCTGGGCTTTTCCTCCCAAGGGGTTACTTACCCTAGATATCCCCAGAGACACAGCCGTCTGTAGAAACCAAGAAAAACCCAACTGTGCGGAGCTCCTGAACAATCGTCCAGACCCCATGATGCCCAGAGCTCACCCATCTCACGACCAAGACCCAGAGCAGGGCTCTGGTGTCAGGACAGGAGAAATGGAGGGACAGAAAGAAACTTGAGGGAAGGAGAGACACAGAGAGATGGAAGAACTCAGGGGACGCAGGGAGACCTGGAAGATAGAGAAAGGACAGAAGGGGCGACAGAGAGGACACCTTGGGGACCAGTGCCGCTGGAGAAGCCGCCTCCAGAGCCGTCTCCTCACCCTCCTGCTCTGGGATGACCATGTTGTCTGCTGGGAGTCTCTTGCGCTTCATGAATTTCTTAAATTGTTCCAGAGCCTCTGGGTTTTCCTCCGGGGTCCTCCCTACAGAAGAGGGCCCGTAAGCAGAGGGAGGATGGCTCCACGGCTCTGTGCACAGCTCATAGCCTGAGGACACAGCCAGGGCCCAGCAAGACGTCATGCCCACAGTGGCCAGAGCAAGAGCAAAGGAGGAGCCTAAGACTAGATGGGGAGCAACAGACCGGGGACACCCTGAGTCACTGAAGGGCTCTGAGAACTGTGTGCCCCAAAAACCTGCTGAGTCGCGGCTCGGACCTGGAAATGCTTCGTGCCCCAAGAGTGCGGGACTGTCCTCCCCAAAGTGTCCCTGACACCACCCCCCAAGCTGACCCAGGAGGGTGACAGAGATCCCAGGAAGTGGCCCCTGCAGGTTCCAGTGGCAGGAACTGCTCCCGACCAGTCAGGTCTACGAGCAGCGAGTCTGATCCTGTCCCAGCCAGTCCTCACCCAGCCAAACTCTTTCCCACTGAACAGCCTGAATCCTGTCCAGGCAGCGCACTGAGGCCAGGACCGAGTCCCACACAGGGGGGTTCTGGGTGCCCTGGGTCCAGGGGGCTGCTGCCCGTTCCTCCAGCTTCTGAGAGTGGAGACTGGAGGTCAGGAAACGGGGTGTCCGAGGGCCTCACCCATGAGCTTCCCCATGGCAAAAGTTTTCCCTTGGCGCTGGTCTTCACAATAGAGGATGTAATGGTCCTCCACAGGCAGCTTCTCCACGTATATGAGCTTCTTGCCCCGAACTGTGACCAGAAAATAGCTGTTCAGTGTCTTCATTCCCAGGTAAGACGTTTGAGACGCCACACTGAGGACCAGTCTGGAACATTTCAGTGCTCAGCCAGGAGACCCAGCCAATCTGAGCCCAGGCCTTTGGGTGTCCATCACCTTTCCTGTGCCAGGGTTCCAAGGTGGGAGCTCAGCCCAGGCCCAGGCAGCCGTCTTGTCCTGTTTCCTGGGTCTTTAACCCTCGGTTTCCCCCATGAATCAGTAGTTCGGTCCACTGAGAGCGAGGTGTGGCCTGTCTAGTCCCTGCCGTGAACAAGGCCTATGTCTGATGCCAGGGCTGTAAGACCTCCAGGAAGCGAGAGGACAGAATGGGGGCCGGGACAGGTCCCTGTGACGCTACCGCGACAGGGGCCAGGCTCGGAGCACGGCGGGGCAGGACTCACAGGTACTGTATTTTCCAGGCTCCTCAGTTTTCTGCATCATAATTTTCTTTTCATGGCATCGACCCTTCTTCCTGGGAAAAGGAAGTACACAGGCAGGTGCTCTCTGGACTCCCCCAATCCCAGCTCGGCTCACCTGCCCGTGGAACCCTAACTGTCCCACCTGAACCCGCCCGAGTGATACCCATGTGGATGAGGGAAGGACAAAGCAAACGAATGGAGGAACCTAAATTGGGCAGCACTCACGTGACGGCGATACTGATCTCCAAGTTCCCACCTTCCAGGGCTGTCACTGCCACGGGAGACACTTTCCAGGGCTTCTTCCCCTGTGGCGGGGCCTTGGTGGCCACCGCAGCCTTCAGATACCAGATCCCTGTGAACTGGGGCAGGCTGAGCCATGAGCACAGCACGGCCCAGCCCAGCTCGGCACAAGCAGCCTACACAAACCCTCTCCGCGCCCAGACCACAGCCCCCAGGGAAGGGCCGGGCTCCTGCGTGTCCTCAGCCGCTGCTTCGAGGCTCAGAGCCCAAGCACGTAGGGCCTTGGGACTCCTAAGGGAGCCGCGCTACTCAAACAGGAGGCCCCGGGCCTGGCCGGGTCCTTACGCCGGAGGACTGGAATCCTCACTGCGAGGACTTTTGGGTCAGCATGTCGCGTCCACAGGACCCTGGACCAGTCTTGCTCCCCCCTCCAGGACCACCGCTTAGGTGGATAAAACCAAAGAACCTCCCATACCGACCACTGCCGGCCAAGGGCACGGAGTCCACACCCAGCTTTCAGTGACACTTCCTGAAACAGGGCTTCCCTTGCCACCCACTGCCAGTCCTCCTGGCCTTTCTCCTGCCCCTGCCCACTGCCCCCCCGCCTCACCTTCTGCTGCCCTGGCTGGAAGGACAGGGTCTGCAGTGTCACCACCAGACCAAACAACAAGACAGTGCGCAGCAGGGTCTCCATCTCCAGACTGTGCTCACAGCTGAGGCAGGTCCACTGGGTTTCTGGACAAGGTTGTTCAGGCTTTTCACTTTTCATGGCCCCAATGGCCAGGGTCCATAGACACTTGGCACTGACCACAGTCCTCCCACATATCTCTCTTGGCCAAGTCCACATCCATCATGGAGATGAGATGTTTTTATTTCTGGAACATGATGAATAACATTTGAGTTGCACGGATGACTGACCTAGAAATAAAAGACCCGGGCTGGAGGGTTAGCTCAGTAGTTCCGGCGCCTGCCTCGTAAGCACAAGGTCCTGAGTTTGATCCCCGGTAACCACATACAATGCTGGGCGTGGAGACTCACGCCCACCAGCAATCAATACCACATACCACAGTGCTGAGCGTGGTGCTTCATGCCTGTAATCCCAGCACTCGGGAGGCAGAGACAGGAGGATTGCTGAGTTCGAAGCTTGCCTGGGCACCATAGTGAGCTCAGGGCCAGCCTGAACTACAAAGCGAGACTCTGTCTCAAAAAAAAAAAAAAGAAATAAAAGACCCACCATGCCACCCAATGCTAACCCCCACTCAGGAGTCCTGCTCACAGCTCAGCCCACCTAGGGAGTCGGGTGCGCAGGGTGGGAGCATGCATCAGGCCTGTGAGCCGGGCAGGTGCCCCGACTGCCCCACACCGCCCATCCTGCCTGCAGCTAGCCATGGCTGGCCTGGGCCGAGTCCTAGGGAAGCTTCTGAGATGAAAGCTGAGCTCCTAGAGTGAGGGTGGCCTACAAATGTCCCAGAGCCAGCTTTCCCTCCCTAGGAGCCCACTGTCATTGGCCTCACCCAGCTGGGCACCCCCCTACCCCAGAGGGCTTCCTGGGAGTGGGGCACTGTTCATGGCTGAGGGTCATTTTAAATATAACTTCCTTGGAGTTGTGCTACAAGACCAAAGTTCTGTTCTGTATATACACTGAGGCTCTTCTCAGAGCACGTCTTACCGGCGATGTCTTGTGTGGGTTTTTTGGGTGTTTTTGGCAATGTCTTGTTTTCCCATCATCTCCTTTGCTACAATTTAAGCTCCCAGAGAATAGGGACTTGGATTATGTAATCCACATTTTTATTGTGGCTGTAAAAAGAGGTCTGGCCACATGTCAGGGGCCACAAATCTCTGTCCACTAAAGGAACAAGCCAGTTTATTTAACTTATGTGAGTTAGGAGGCTCCATCTCCAATAAGGAGATTTAGTTTCTGTTACTGCTTTCATCTGGAGACCTGCTGAAGGAACAGGTAAAGCCGATGAGTTCCCTGGCCCGACTGAGAGTCTATAGATGTTGGTTTCTTCCTCGCCTACTGCCTGAGGTGTCTCAGGGCCAGGTGCCCTCACGGCCTGTTGTGGACCCGTCCTGAGCAGTGGTCTTAGCTTCATTCTGGCAGCCCCTCTTGACTTCTCAAAAGCTTTCCCTCCCTGGTCTGCATTCCCTGCATCGGTCGCCTGAGTCACCTGCCCTGAGACCCAGCTGTCTCAGGCCCTGAAGGCAGGTACTGGTACCTCATGATGGCATCTTTGTTCCTCTCCAGGCCAAGATTATACATCCTCCAGTTAATCACTAAATCATACTAACACTCTGAAATCCCTGGGTGTGGTCCTGAAGGTGTGAGCACAATCCAGCACTTCACCCCAGTTTGGTAAGTGCTTCTGGGAAGAAACTCCGCCGTCCCAAGGATGGAGTGAGCAGGACCCAGGCTCTTTAAGACCAGAGGCTGGTGAGCAGGCCAGAGTCTTCACCTTGGTGGTCAAGGGATTTTTCTGCCCCCATTCTTGTTAAAAGTACACAAGTCATCTAGCATTTCATTCAGCATGTATGGATTATTGAAAAAGCACTGTATGACATTGGTGCATATAATTTGATGCTCGGAAAATCTGAGAGCAGAATGACTGACACAGGCTGGCACATAAATCTTATGCCACTGGAGCTCCTCTGGTGCCTCCTGTTCCCCCCCTTGCTCTGCCCCATGTCCCAGTGGGCTGATTCTACCGAGTTCTCTGACTGTGCTCTTCCCCAGCAGTCGTCACGATCATCTGACAGGTGCCGTCTTTGAGAGTGGTGATGCCAGGACAGCGGCCAGCCCTTGGTGGCCAGGAGGCGAGGTAGGAGCTCAGGCTTTGCAGTTGGCAGATGGGGTTAAGAGACGATATGGCAGGAGGTCAGGATCAACACACAGTAGATGCTGTCAGTAGACACTAGAGCAGAAGTTGTGCCAACTCAGGGTAGACACCTTTGAAAAACAGGAGGGCAAAAGAGGAGAGGTTTCTGGCCCTCTTTGCTCCGTAGCCTCGGCCAGTTCCTCTGCATGGCTGCCTTCCCTTCTGCTCGTGGTTCCTGATGGGCTGTCCTTACTTCACAGCTCCGGCTCTCACCACTTTTGAAAATACAACATATAAAGACGTATGAATCTGGACAGAGTGGTCCATGCTTGTAATTCCAGCACTCTGGGTGGCTGAAGTATGAGGATCAAGTTCAAGCCAGCCTGGGAAACTTGGTAACTTAGCAAGAGCCTATATTAATTTTAAAAATAAATACATAAAAGGGCTAGGGAAGTAGCTCACTGCAAAGGCCATATGTTTGATCCCAAGTTCTACAAAAGAAAACAATGCAAATAATAAGAAGTTAACGTTTGTGATACATAGCTAAATTAAAGCCAAGAGAGAATTTATAGCACTACGTACATACGCTAGAAAACAAGGAAAGGTTTAAATCAGTATTTTAGCTCCCACTTCAAGAACCTAGAAAATGTAGTGTAAAACCAAGTAGAATAAAAAATAAAGATGAAAACAGAAATCAATTAAATTGAAAATGGAAAAACAATATAGAACAATGAAACAAAGGACTTATCCTTTGAAATGATCAATAAAATCACTCTGCCACATTTGAAAGATTGATCAAACACTATAAGAAATAACAAATTACTAAAATATGGAATAAAATGGGTACATCACTGTAAACTGTGCAAATACCAAAGGATCAAAAGGCAAGAATACATGTGGAGCTGCATGGATCAGCATAACAACATAGATGAAATAAACCCATTTCTCAAAAAAAAAAAAAAAAAAGAAACACAATTCAAGTATAACACAGAAAAATTTCATCTAGGAATGGTAGCAAATGCCTATAACCCCAGCCCACAAGGAGGCTGAGAAAGGCGGGTGGCAAGTTCAAACCCAGTGTAGAAAATTTATTGACTTAGTGAGGCATGCTCTGTCTCAAATTTTAAACAAAAAGTTTTAAATGGAGCTCAGGGTGAAGGTTCTGGGTTCCATATTCAGTATTATGAATAAGATTACAATACAATAGATAACCTTACTAGCCCTATGGTTAAGGAACTTAAATTTTTAATTTAAAAAGGATTTACTGTAAAAATTCTCCTTATTCATATTGTTTCACTTGAAAGCTCTATTAAGCACTTAATAAAGAAATAACAAGTCTGTATAATTTTCTCTGGAAAAAGGTAGAGGGAGGAAAATTCTCAGTCAAAATCAGGCAGATATTGCATAAAAAGACTACAGAGTAATATCATTCATGAATATGGATGCAAAAATTATTAATATACCATGACCAGAAGGCATTGATTCCAGGGACAGAAAGCTGGTTTAATATTTTAAAAATCAATCATCTTAATAAGAAGGAAAAAAACCACACAATCATATCAACTGACAAAAGACATTTGACAAATTTTAGTGTCCATTGAGAATAACTCTCAGAAAAAAAAACTAGGAAATTTCTACCTAATAAAAAGCACCTACCCAGTATCTACAAGTAATACTATTCTTTTTTTTTTTTTTTTTTTTCTTTTTGAGACAGGGTCTTGCTTTGTAGTTCAGGCTGGCCCTGCGCTCACTATGTAGCCCAGGCAAGCCGCCGCGAACTTAGCAATCCTCCTGTCTCTGCCTCCTGAGTGCTGGGATTACAGGCATGAGCTACCATGCCCGGCACTATGGTATGTAGTATTGATTGCTGGTGGGCGTGAGTCTCCACACCCAGCGTTGTATGTGGTTACCAGGATCGAATTCAGGACCTTGCGCTTGTGAGGTAGGCGCCGGAACCACTGAGCTAAATCTCTGGCCCAGTAATACTATTCTTAATGGTGGAAAACTGAGTGCTTTCATTGTAATATCAGAAATAAGACAAAAATGTTCATTTTCACAACTTATGTTTAACATGGTTCAAAAGTTCTAGCCAGTGCAATAAGGATGAAAAAAAATTGAGAAAGAAAAATAAACGACACAAAAATTAGGGGAAAAAAACCTGTCTCTAATATGACATGGTGTCTATTTTTTAAAAATCTTAAGGAATCAAAACATAAAACATTAAAATCCTACCCAAAACAAACCTTCTTGAGTTCAGTAAGGTTGCAGGATGCAAGATAAATATACATAACACAAAAATTAACTAAAAAATGATGTTAGCTTTGAGTGCAAAACTATAAAGCAGAGAAAATCTTCAGAATAGGACACTAGGAATAGTGCCATATTAGAAAAAGAGAAGTCCTTCAGCGGGTAAGTGGTTAGACAAACTGGTCCATCCCTACTGCAGAGCATTATTATTCAGTAGACAATATTAATTATTAATAAATGAAGCAACTTGTATAAACTTCTAGAGAATTATGCAATGGAGGGATGGAGCATACAATTTTATTCACTCTGTTATTCTTTAACAAGCTTACAATAACCAAATTATAGTGTATATTACCTTGATGTCAATTTTTCCAGTTGCAATATTCTCCTATAGTCTTGAGGGTAGCATTAGGAAAAATAAAGAGTACAAGAAATCTCCTTGTATTTTTTCTTGCAATTGCACATTAATCCATAACTATTTAAACAGTTTAATTTAAAAATCACACTGAGTTGTAATCCCAGCACTCGGGAGGCAGAGACAGGAGGATTGCTGAGTTTGAGGCTTTCCTGGACTACATAGTGAGCTCAGGGCCAACCTGAACTACAAAAGTGAGACCCTGTCTCAAAAAAAAAAAAAAATCACACTGAGCACCATATATTAAGTGCATGCAACCTTTGCTTGAGCAACTGCACCCAGAAGTATCTTCCAAGATGGAGAGTCTCACATGTATGTAAAAATGATGACTTCTCTTTCCTTACAAATCCCAGAAATTCCTTCAATATCCATTAAAAGAGTGATGGCACAACAAAAGTTATTCCATGAGAGGGCTCAACTTGTGGGACTTTAAATGAAGAAAGCTAATCTATTCCTGTGTTCAGTGATTTCTCCACACTTTTTTATATACACACGGACTGTTCCCCTCTGTACACGATATGTATCAAGCAAGGAGACAGAAAGAAGGCTGTGCTCTCCTGGGTGTCACTGTCTAAGGGTAAGGGGGAGCGAGCAAAGTGAATGACAGAATGACGGTGCAGGGATCAGTATCCTTCTTCCGGCTCCATAAACACCCTTTCTTGCCTGATTAGCAACATTGGAGCAAAGCACAGTGAGCATTCATTCCCCTTTTGCCCTGGACGCAATGCTAACCCTTGTTAGTGAGGCTTAGCGAGAGGTGCCTTCCTGCCAGCTCCAGATCGCTTCCATTTCTTTCTCTTCTTTTTTTTTTTTGCTTTTTGGAGACAGGGTCTCGCTTTGTAGTTCAGGCTGGCCCTGAGCTCACTATGGTGCCCAGGCAAGCCTCCGCGAACTCAGCAATCCTCCTGTCTCTGCCTCCCGAGCACTGGGATTAGAGGCTTGAGCCACCAGGCCCAGCATTATATGTGGTAACCGGGGATCGAACTCAGGTCCTTGCGCTTGCAAGGCAGGCGCCGGAATCACTGAGCTAACCCTCCGGCCCTTCTTTCTCTTCTTTCTCCTAAAATACAATAGGAAGGGCACAGTCCAGGAACCTATGGGAGACTCCTTCGCACCGAACTCAGTAGGCCCTGCTGGATGGCTCCTTAGCGACGGGCCCTGGGAGGAAAGACGCACTTCCTGCTTGCCTGGGCCAGGCTGCTTTTCCTCCCCCTGCCCCTTCTGTCCTGACCATGACCAGCTCTGGCCCCTGGCAACCCAGCAGAGCGCTCTCCATTTCTGTGCTGCAACCACCCTTCTCCCTCCAGGTCCAAAATTGCCCAGGTGGATGGGCTCCCCCTCACCCCACTTACTTCTTCCTCGTTTGCTCTTACTCAAGCCTGAACTATTCATTATCCTTCACACTTGCCTTGTTAATTGTTCACTACACGAACTATCTCTGCTGAATTTACTGTGCAGCTTATCTCCTGATTGAGCACTCATTCATTTAATTATATATTATTTTTTACAGTTCAGTTGTTTTTTATTATGTTCATTGAGTAGTGCAATCCTACAATTGGTTTAAAAATGTTTTCTTTTTTAATCTTTTTTTTTTGTACATGTCTGCAGTTTGTAATGATCACGTTACACGTGGGCAGTTGGTATGTGTACATAAGACATCTTAATTCTTTTTTCTATTAGTTATGTATTATTTTAAAAGCTGATAAATACTACGGGGGAAAAAGTAAGCGAAATAAGATAGGCGATGTCTAGAAAGACACAAAGGTGTTTGTGTTTTAAATGCAGTGGCCCAAGTCAGCCTCAACAAGGTGACATTTGAAGAGAAAACATAAGATAGTAGATGAAATGAGGCATGAACAAGTGGGATGACAGAGCAGTCCAGATGGGAGGAAGGGAGTGCGGTCTAGCAGGGACAGCAGAAGAGAGCATGTGCCAGGAGGAGAATGGCGGGCAGGGAAACCAGAGGGGGTGATACGGAGAAAGATAACCCACAAACTCAGTCGGAGACAGGGAAGAACAGACCATGATGGGCTGTGGGCTATGAGCATCGTAAGGAGTTTGGCTTTGACTCTGGGTGCAGTGGTGACACCCTACACGGCTCTAACGACGTGCTGTGGGAAGATACTGCAATAGCCTGCAATAGTCCAGCCCAGAGTGACCGAATGATGACGTTCACTTGGGTGTAAGGAAGGGATGGAGCATAGACGCGTGTTCCCACCATGAGCAAAAGAAAAGCAGTCAGAACTGTAAAGCACTTGTTTTGAGACACTGAACACGGAGAACGCAGGCTGCAGTCCTCAAGAGAGGGGAGCAGCTGAGGTCCTTTGTGTCACTCAGCTCTAGAGGCCAAGTTGGTCTTGCTGAATGCAGGAGACCAAAGAAGGACTTGGAAGCTGCTGTGATGACCAGAGTGTGTGACACAAAGACCCGGACAGCAGAGCGCTGCGGGAGAAGCCCCGGAACATGCACACGGTGCCAAGAGCAGCCAGAAACTGCCAGGGTTCACAACCCTGGTGCAGTTCCGTGGGCCAGGGAAGACAGCTTCAGGTCAAGAACAATTCCAGGAAAGCTGAGGAAGACAACGCCGATGTGAGGATCACCAAGGGGCCAAGGCACTCCAAGAGAACAGACTTCAACAGTGAGCCACCACACCCAGTATTGTTGTATGTGATCACCAGAACCGAACCAGGGACCTTGCACTTGCTAGGCAGGCACCGGAACCACTGAGCCCAATCTCTAGCCCCTAAAACTGTAAAACTCTTACAGCATATACAAATCTTCAGGACCTTTTTTTTTTTTTTTTTTTTT
>PVIC010028666.1:0-23067 GCA_004025085.1 Thryonomys swinderianus
AGTATTTTGGGGTGCAGGATTTGCTGGGAATTGAGCTCAGGGCCTGCTTTGTACAAAGCAAATACTCTTCTAATAGCCACACCCTAGTCCAGGAGTAAATTTTCATTCAAAATCACATAGAAATTTAAGTTATATCTTTAGTGCCGATTTCTACTTTAATTGAGTTATAGTCCATATGGCGCTGATTTAAAAGGAATTGTTGAGAATACTTTTTAACCTACATATGTTTTGGAATAGTTCCACAGATACTTGAAAAGAATGCACTGTATTTTCTTTATTTCCATAGTTCACAGTGCTACATATAGCAACACAAGAATTAGATCAAATTTTTGTGTTCACATCTTCTGGGTAGACACTACTTTTTAAAAATGTTTCGCCTGACCTACCAAAGATGTGTGAAAAACCTTTACTATGCAAATGGGTTGATAATTTCTCTATTATATTGTCAATTCATTCTTTATGTATTTCAAGGTGCCACAGCTTTTTGGTTGTTATAAATAACATGTTAAAACATGGAGCTTTTCAGGCTGGAGGGTTAGCTCAGTGGTTCCGGTGCCTGCCTCCCAAGCGCAAGGTCCTGAGTTCGATCCCTAGTAACCACATACAATGCTGGGCGTGGAGATTCACGCCCACCAACAATCAATGCCACATACCACAGTGCCGGGTGTGGTGGCTCACGCCTGTAATCCCAGCACTTGGGAGGCAGAGACAGGAGGATTGCTGAGTTTGTGGCGGCTTGCCTGGGCTACATAGTGAGCGCAGGGCCAGCCTGAACTACAAAGTGAGACCCTGTCCCAAAAAAACAAAAAAGAAAACCATGGAGCTTTTCTTTATTCCTATTAATTTTGTATGTATAAATTCTATTGCATCTGATATTAGAATTTTTATATAGCTATTTTAAAAATATTTTCATTATGTACTATTTTTATTTTTCCATATGACTTTGCTTCAACTGTGTCATATGCAGTATGTAGCTGATTTGAGCTTTTAATAAAACTCTTTCTGGGGCCAGGGATTTAGCTCAGTGGTTCCAGCATCTGCCTTGCAAGCCCAAAGTCCTGAGTTCAATCCCCAGTAACCACATACAATATTGGGCGTGGTGACTCATGCCCACCAGCAATCAGTACCACATACCACAGTGCCAGGAGTGGTGGCTCACGCCCTGTAAACCCTCCCTTGGGAGGCAGAGGCAGAAGGACTGCTGTGAGTTCAACACTAGGCTGAGTTATACAGTGAGCTCAAAGCCAGCCTAAACTATAAAACAAGACTGTCTCAAAAAAAAAAAAAAAAAACAATTCTTTCTGATACTCTTTATAAAGTTGTTTTTAATTAACATATTTATGGTTTCTGAATTTCATGACAGTATTTCAGCATTTTTAAACTCTTACATTTTTTTCATTTTATATGCTTTATCTCTTTTTTTTCACTCTATGTAACTTCTCTTTTTTCTTTTGCTTAGTGTTCCTTATTTAGTTTGGTAGTTATTTTTACACTGTTAATTTACGTACTTACCTATTTCATTACCTAAGACCCTCTAAAGTTTTTCAGTATTTCTATCCTTTCTCCTGACAATACTGAGTTTAGCATGTATTAGCTTACTGCTGAATATTTTTCAGCTCTTTTATCATCTTTTTTACTCTTCTCATCTTTTAAATTACAGTCTAGAATTTTGGTTCATTCTTTCAACAATTGCTAAGTGCTGGGGTTTTGTAACCAGGTTAAATCTGGTTTATAACTTTCTGTGTTCATCATTTTTATCAGCCTCTGTTCCTATTTCTTTTTGCTGAGATGCATTTCTGTTATTTTCCTGAAGATATATAAGTGTAAATACTTTAACCACAGCATTTTTGAAAGTGTCTGTAATTGGCCCTTACTGTTGAATAATAATTTTAAAAGGGCTATCATTTGAGGTTCTGTTATTTTTACTTAGCTCTATAAAGACGCTACTTCATTGTCTTTTGGCAGCAGATTCTGCCAACAAGAAGTCAGTTGCCACCAACTTCTCACCCTATGAAGGTGACATGTTTTTCTCTCTGGTAGCAGTTTTCTCCTTATCTTGGATATTGTACCGTTTCACCAAAATGTACAGATGTATGTGTCAGGTTTAGAACTCTAGATGACTTTTACTTCTTAGATCTTACACTTTTTTAAACTGTAGAAAGTTCTTAATTATTATCTCTTGAAAAATAGCTTCTCCACCATTCCTTCCAGTCTCATCCTCTTAAACTCTTAGTTGACATATGTCAAAGCTTATCAAGCAATCCTCCAGTCTCTGAACTAATCCTTCATGTATTTTAAATTCTCTTTGTCTCTCTGTTCTTTTTCTGTGCATCAACTTTACTAATTTTCCTCTTTTTTCTCTTTGAGACAGGGTCTCACTTTGTAGTTCAGGCTGGCTGTGAGCTCACTATGTAGCCTAGGCAAGCTTCGAACTCAGCAATCCTCCTGTCTCTGCCTCCCGAGTGCTGGGATTACAAGCGTGAGCCACCATGCCCGGCATTGTGGTATGTGGTATTGATTGTTGGTGGGCGTGAGTCTCCACACCCAGCATTGTTTGTGGTTACTGGGGATCGAACTCAGGACCTTGAGCTTGCGAGGCAAGCGCTGGAACCACTGAGCTAACCCTCCGGCCCTACTAATTTTCCTTTTAACTATTTCCAGTCCACAATTTAACCAATCTGTTGGATTATTTTAATGACTAAATTTCCTAAATCATTTCCTAAATCCCTAATTGTTCTCTGTACTATCTATGCATTCTGGTTTCATTTATATTTATCTTTTTTTTCTATAATGTCTTGCTTGGTGTAATGGAAGTTACTTCTTTATATATCTTTGTATATTCTAAACATTTATTTAGCCATTTCTCAGAATATTTCATAGTTATTTGTATATCTCTTTGTATATTCCAAACATATTTAGCCATATTCCCAGAATATATCATGAAATTGATTTCAAGTAGAGTAAATTCATGCTCTTAATCTTTCACTGGCTTTCTTAGAACTGGGTTTTGAGTTTAGGCTTGTATTCTCTGTTCTCTAATTCCCTCTACCCCTATAGTTCTTTCCCCTCCCTGTCTAGTGGTTTTATGATTGCCTCATTCTGCCCCTGGCTCCCTCAGGCCCCAGTTTAGACCCAAATCTATCAATGGTGCCTCCGAAATCTAGCCCACAGTCACAGTACAGCACAGATGCAGGCACCAACCCAGGGAGTGGCGGCTTCCTTTCCTGCTTACAAGGTTTTATCTTTGTCTTCCTTCTTCCAAATCCACAGTTTGCTAAAAGCTGCGGCCCCAGGCAGGAATAGCTTCTATTTCAGCTTCCTTTCATGAGTAGGAGGCGCCTGCCCTGCCTTTGGCTTCAAACAGTGTCTGGCTTCAGTCTCCCATCTCGGCATGAACTCTTTTATTTTCATTTACTCTGGAAGAGCCAAAATCTAGCTAGTATCGACTGCTTCCAGACCCAGAGCCCCAAAAGCTTGTGGCTTCCTTTCAGCTCATAGGTTTGTAATTCTGGGCTACAGAAGTGTTTATTTAATTTTTAAGCTTGATAAACATTATTTATCATTGCTACATTTGGAATAAAGATATGTCAGAGAACAAGCTTCCAAAGCTGACCAGACTAGGTTTGCTGCTGACTTCAGAATACTGAAGACCCTGCAGGGCATTTCAGTCTTTAGTTCACCTTTAGATGACAGGAGGACTTAGAATATTCTCTAATAAATAAACTATCATTTAATAAATACATGACTGTTCTTTTAATTAAAAAAATATTTCTTGGGCTAGGAGTATATCTCAGTGGTAGAGCACTTGCCTAGCATGTGTAAGGTCCTGGGTTCAATTCCCAGCATGCAAAAAAAAGTCCTTTAAATAATTTTAGCTTAACATCTGTTTATCTAATAATTAGCTTATCAAATGATCTAATTTAGTTGTCCCTGTACCGAAAATATCAAACTTTTTACCCTCTAATTATTTCCTTATCTACATTTTCATAAAATGGCAAGCTTTTATTCTTTAAATAAAAGAAGAAAGATGAGGAAAATGTCATTTCTTAGTCTCTGAATTCTGGAATCCTGTAATGATTATTTTTACCAAGTAAATAGGCCCAGGAGTAAGTGAAAGTGGTTTACTGCTTGTGCTTCCTGGAATTTCCTGCAGCCAATGCAGAATTATAGCATCTCAGAACTGGAAGACATTCTTCATATGACCACACTGAATTTTTTTTCTTATTGGCCTGCGTCAAATTTGTGAGGGAAAGACTAGGACTTTAGAGGTCTGTGGCAAAGGTAAAAGCCCACTTCAAAGGAAGCTCAGACACCCCACTGGTTGCTTTGAAGAGGGTTCATTTCCATTAAAAATGTTCTGAAAATTTTCTGATGGAACCAGACAGAGCAAACAAGGCCAGTTTCCCTCCTCTGTATGACAAATGGAGCTGTATTGGCCAGTGGCCAGCTAGTCGTGCACTGAGTAACCATCTCTCTGAAAGAGAGGGAAAGAGAGAGAGGGAGAGACCTTACAGAAGTTTTGCCAACTTCCATGGTATAAATATTCCTGCCAGGGCCAATTCTGAGCTATCAACATGTCATCCTCACACAATCCTAGAATCAGGATGAGGTGCTTGTCTGGGCCAGGGAGAGTCAGCTTCAGCCCCTGACTCCAATAATACCCAATCCAGTCGCTACTTTGCAGCCTTCAACTCAGCCTCTCAGAAGGACTCCACCAGTCTCTCGCACTGTTGCTGGAACACACTCCCATCAGCCTTTGAGTCCCCGGGCCGCACTCTTCTCTGTCAAACACTCAGGCAAATCTAAGTCCTACTGCCTGGCCCTTCTCCTGTGCCAGGCCTCTTTGTATTCAAGACATTCAGCACTTCTCCTAGAGCTTATTTCTCTTTTCCCTTGGGTGCTCACATAGCTTTAAATATCTTCAAAGTGCTGTTAACACCTATATATTTATCTCCACTCCAGACCCTTTTCTGAGCTCCGGGCTTGTGTGGCCAACTGCCTACTCAGATAGCTCAGCACAACTCAGAATTAACTTGTCTGAAATTTATGCTCCCCCCTCATCTTCCTTAAATGGAACTACCATCTATTCCTTTGCTACAGCCTCAAAACTGACAAGCCATCTTTACAGACTCCTTCATTACCTAATACAGCCAACCATTACCAAATACTACTGACTCCACTTTTAAAATACTTCTTCAATCTGACCTTTCTCTCCGTCTCCATACCCCATCCTCTCTCTGGTGACTATACAACCGCTGAGCATCTTCGGGCCTCTGCTGTTTGAACCCTTCTCTTGTACTCCCCACAGTAACCAGAGATCTTTGAAACATGCTTGAAGCCTCCATTGGCACCCTGTCATATTGACTGATTTTTATCCTTCATGGTGCAGGAGCGTAGAACTCAGGTCTTTGCACAGAGTAAGCAAATACTGCTGCTGAGCTACTTTACTACCCTCCATTGCATTTAATTGAAAATGGAACAGCTTTCTATGGTCTACAGTTGCTTTCTATGGTCTACATAACTCAGTTTGTCTTGCTTCTTTTCTCATTTACTAAATTCTGGATCATAAAATCCTTGTCTCACATCTTTCACATTTGTACTGAAATGCTGTTTTTCCCACCTACAAAACTTCCACTAAAATTTCCACTAAAATTTCTGAGCCTTAGATATTTTCCTGGTCTTAGATCATCACTGGATCAGAAAGGCCTTTCTTCATACCCAACCCAAACCCAGTCCCCCTCATCATCTCTCATGGTATTCCATTCATTGTTTTCCTAGCACTTACCGTGGCTTATATTTCTTTTTTCTTGGAGATGAACTTGAGTCAATTGTAGGAACATGGACATACCTTGAGACCACTGTGTTAAGTGAAATGAATCAGACATCCAAGCTTAAATACCACGTGCTTTCTCTTATATGAAAAACCCAACATAGAAATAAAAAGCAAAATAAAAGATAGATAATAGGAGATAGGGACATAGATCCATGCCAAAAGGGGCCAAAAGATGAAAAGGAGGAAGGAAGAGAGAAGAGGATGAGAAAAGAATTAAGATGTGTTATACATGGTACCAACTCCTCACAAAGGATGTAAACATTATGTACTATAAACATCCACTAATAAAAAAATAAAAATTGAAAAAATTATTTTTCTTGTGAGGGTCTTCAGTACTGGAAATTGAACCCAGGGACTTCACACTGAGCAATGGTACATCCCAAACATTTTTTATTTTTTGTTTTGAAACAGAATCTCCCTAAATTATTGAATTGCCCTGGCTCGTCTTGAAATTGCGATCCTCTTGCCTCAGCTACTTGAGTTCTGGGATTACTGGGTGTGCCATGACTCCTGGCCAATTTGGCTTATAATTCTAAGTATTGAACCTTTGCTTATTTCATGTGTTTTCTTGCTGTTGACTATCAGCGTCATGCAGTGCAAGGACCATGCTTGTTACACTCATTGTAAGCCAAACTGGTAGTAAGCACTCAGTGAATATTTGTTGAATGATATAGTAGATGAATGAATGAATGAATGAAACATCTGATTTTCAAATAAATATTTTTAGGTTGCATATTTTGGACAAGTATACAGAAAGAGGAGATTGGAGTAGCCTTTGGTATTAAAGCTTTTAGGATTCTATACTTGAAAAAAATTTCACAATTCCTTTCATGATAGGACTGTTAAAGCAACATAAAATTGGACTAATTTGTCTCCAGAAAACAAAATAAGGAGAAAGATGAACATCCTTAATATAATTAAAATTCAAAACAAATGAATTAGTAGTGCTATCACCAACTAGATTTTATGAAGAAAAATGCTAAAGGAGAAGTCTAACATGGAGGTTTGACCACATGTTTTGGACTCAGAGTTGATCTGCCATTTAACTGGCCTTGGCAACATGGATACATTTCTTAGCCTTTCCTCATCTTCCTCTTAAAACATGGACACGAATATCATGTACTTCTCAGAGTTTTTGTGAGATGCATCAAAAATACATTCTACTACCAAATTCCTTCTATCTTTAATTTACTTAATTTCTCTTAAGCTTAAGAGAGAGCTAGAGGCTCAGAACTTTCATTTGTATTCGAGTCATCCCTTAGTATGTGTAGGGGGTTGGTTCTCGGACCCCTAGATATATCCAAATCCTTTCTGATGCTCAAATCTGAGCATTTAATATTCACATGTAACCCTATACTCATCCTCCTGTGTACTTTTAATAATTATTTCTAGATTACTTAGATGGGCTCATGCAATGTAAACGTTATATAAGCTGTTGTTATTCTATGTTGTTTGGAAGATAAATCACAAGAATGTTCACTATAGATACAATTTGTTCTTAAGTGTTTCCAATCTGCTTATTACCCACAGATATGAAGAGCTGAGCATAGATCCTCGGCCCCTCAGTCAGCCCTGTGGTCAGAGGAAGGGTGGATGTCAACCCTTCGTCAGGAGGATCTCTGTGTGCCGCTGGGTGGGAGCAGCTGTGTTGGGCACTGTTTTGTTCACTTTGTCCTGACCCAGGGCACTGACTTTTAGAATCCACTTTTTACATTTTGTGAAGGTACTTACGGATATTTTTCTTTTGAACAATAATACATGTTGGAAAATATACTCCATGGCAGCAGGGGTTGTAGACACCACTTTATTATATATTTTACTTCTTTTAGCAGTTTTAACTTCACATCAAAACAGAGATTTTCTTCCTCTCTTTTTATTTTATTGGTACATTTTATGTACATGTTATGATCACAGTCGACATGAGATTTTTCCATACCACTTCCAGCACCCCTTTGCATGGCTTCTTGCCTTACCAATATTTCTCCCGGAGATTCTTGTATTTCAGATTTTGTTTTTGAGATTGAACCCAGGCCTTTTGTACTGAGCTATATCCTCAGCCATTTTTATGTTTTTTATTTTGAAATGGGGTCTTGCTAAGTCACTAAGTTACATAGACTTGGCAACCTTCCTGACTCAGTCTTCTATTTTAGACAATGCCACCACACCTGGCTGGCTGCCTCAAATTTCATTGCCTCCAAAAAGAAAACTCTATTAGCATGTTCCTCTTCTCCCTTTCCTCAGTCCTAGGCAACCATTAATTTACTTCCTGTTTATATTAATTTGCCTAATCTGGCTGCTTCATATAAATGGCATCCTACAACATGTGCTGTTTCATTCTTGGCTTCTTTTTACTTAGCATGTTTTCAAAGTTTATCCATAATAGCAGCTATCAGAATTTCATTTCTTTTCATTAATGAATGGTGTTCTATTGTATGGCTATAACACATTATTTTATTTACCCACTCACTTGTCTAAGTGCTTTTTAAATAGAATTTCAATCTGCTGATTTTAGCTTATGTACAAATTTTATTTCAGTAAGAAACTCCAGTTCCTGATTCCTAAGACCCTGGGGGTTCAGTGTAAATTGGTCTGTTTCTCAGCTTCCCAACCGCTCCATAAAATTTGGCATTCCAAGTCAGTTATCACTCAGTGCAGTGCTGTCTACCATCCAAAGTTTTGTGTTTATTTTCTTCTCTCCTATTCTCCTTGTCCCTGTGGTTTACAATTATTTTCTAAAGTCCTTTTAATTATACTTCAGACATGTTTGGAAGAAAATAAAGACTGACATACATAGTCAACTGTCACTTCTTCCCAAAATTCCTAAAAGCAACCTTTAATAGTGCAAAAAAAGTTTTAGTTTGATTTTACTAAACCAACAGACATAGTGTAGTCTTAGTGTATCCAAACAATAAAAAAAGTTATGAACAATTAATGCAGGTAAATGTATGCATAGAAGCTGTAAATATCCACAGCGTGGCTGTGTGTTTCTTTAGATGTGTGTGACCAGTAGAAATTTCTCTGCCCTGGTTCTTCCCAGCCCTTCCATCGCCCTGGCTAGGGCATCTTCTACCCATCCCAGCTGTGTCCCCTGTCTTGTACCCCACACTGTCTTCTATCCATGAGATCTCCGGGTATCAGAAAGAATTCTAATGCGGAGGATTTTGTTTCTCGGTCCACCGTGACTCCTTGAAATAGACACCTCCTTCCACTCTAGCTCTGTTCCCTCCCGGTGTCCTCCTGAATGGTTCTCCATATTGCTGAGGCATAAAGAGAGCTGCCCGACTCCAAGACTCCATGCAAACGACTTCCGGATTTGTCCTTCCCCTGGAAACAGCTTTTCCACTGCAGCTACTGCTGTGTGAGATGGTAACTTACATGACTACCTGGCTTTGTTAAGCAGAGAGACTTCCAGGTTTAGTGGTTGCCTCCTGAATTGCAGTTCCCGGGGTGTGATAATCACTGATTCTGTTACTTCCTGATTCTTGTTGTTAAGTATGTGACATATGATATCTGACACGTATTTTACATTTGTTGTTTGCTTAGCATCTGTGGAATTAGGAGTTTTACCCCGAGTATAATATGCTATAAATTACAGTAATCCACAGAAGACAATTTCAAGTTTTAACTCTACCCAGCAGGTGCTAGTTATTTTCCTACAGTGTTCCGTAGCTAGTCCCTCTGCCTTGAAGTCACGTCTCGTACCTATGGACCAGCATGCATCTTGGAGCTTCAGTGTCTTAAAAGAACTTTGCTTTGTGGACCGGATTTACAGCGCTGGGGGGAAGATGAAAATGGTAAGCTTCTAACCCAGAATCTGCTTCCAACTTGCTGTGTGGTCTCCCACACATCATTTCATACTCAGTCATTTCTCCATTTCAGCGTGGAGAGAAAGAGTGCCTGTTTGCTTCTCAAGGGCCTTGTGAGAGGAGAGGGTGGTCATCCAAAGAAAATGAACTGGAAATATCAAGACCCTCTCAATTGTTCCAATCTGTAGCAAGAAAAGAACAGAGCAGCATCGAAACACTACTCAGCATGTATACAGCCAAAATCAAAAGCTTGTTTTCTTATAAAAAGGAACGATGTCTGATTTTAACATTCACACATTCCAAGCTGTAGTCTTCCAAGCCTTTCTCCCATAGCCAAGAGTGATGGTAGGAGCCAGGTCTCAAGAAAGGTTCCAGAAGGCAGATCTTGGCAAAGGTTGCCTTTAAACCTGCAGAGAATACAGCTGAAGGCCTTTTTTTTTATCTTTCATTTTATTATTTTTCATTTTGAAGAACATTTTCATGCCTTTGTGCCACAGAATTCCATGGAATCTGTTTATTTTTCCTTTTCAGATCATAATACATGGACTTTTCAGAGTTAGACATAGGAACAGAACCATTTCTTAAGATTTTTATTTTTGCTTTCCTTAACAAATCATTTCAACTTTAAGATTATCTATTAAGAGAACTGTTCTTCTGATGTGATTATTCAATTACTTCAGAGAAGGGATGCAGGATGAGAGCCCACCCTCTGCCTGCTTGGAGAGGAGGTTAACACATGCCAAGTGAAAGGTATTTTATTGATTGTAATTAAAATGCTGGACAAATCCTCTGTGCGGCCTGGTGTCCCGGCACCCTGAGATGGCAGTAGGCCCTCAGTCTGGTCGGGATAGTTTTGCAAACCAAAAAACAACCACTGCAAGTGCGCTGGTTTCAGAGGAATGTCCAAGAAAATTGCTCTCCTTCCCCTCACAACATGTCATTACGGAAAAATAGAAGCCCCACACATTCCAGTCTGATTTCCAAGTAACTCGGCAAGTCTGTGAGCCCTGCCATGAGGTAAGGGGCTGATTCAGAGCTGCAGAAACCTCGCAGTGCCACACACACTCTTTTAAAGTGGAGGTATTCCTCTGAGTGCCTCAGTGTTATTCTACTGGGGTCATGAAATAAATGGGGCTCTGTCTGACTGAGAACTCCTGGTCCTGGTAAACAAGAACGGGATGCTGGTGGCCAAAGTAGCTGCCTTGTGTTTTAAAGGCTAGGAGTTCAAGTCTTGTGGGTTTTCTCTTGGGTTTCAGTACGCACGTATCTTGGTTGAAGAAGCAGTAACGTTGTGCAAGCACATCTGGTCTATCCTCCACCACACTCTGCCTACCATGAACTAAAGAAATACTATGGAATATAGTACTGTGAAGATCTTGGGCACAGGGGCTGCATTTCAGAAGGTCCTGGACCCTTTTATTCTTCACATTTCCTGCCCTGTCAGGTATATAAACATGAATTCCTACCCCTAGACAAAGTCTGTATTTGCCACATTCTTTACAAATTCCTATACCTGTAGCCCTAGGCTTCCTTTGTCCTCTTCATTTTTTCTTCTTCAGATTTTCTGGGTTTAAAGGCAAGTTCTTTGCACTCAGAACCTTTGGGAAGTAGCCCCCACTATAAGAAAATACAGCCTTGCTGGGCTGGGCTTGGTGGCTCAAGCCTGTAATCCCAGCACTCAGGAGGCAGAGGCAGGAGGATTGCTGAATTCGAGGCTTGCCTGGGCTACATAGTGAGCTCAGGGCCAGCCTGAACTATGAAGCAAGATCCTGTCTCAAAAAAAAAAAAAAAATACAACCTGAAGTTAGACATGTAACTTCAGTAGTCTAATATGCATCATGCTTTTTCTTTTTTTACTGTTTACAAATCACTCTAAGTGTATGATTTCCTTTTATCATCATAGCCATTGGGTAGGTAAATATTAGGCTCATTTTACAGACAACAGATAATGGAAAGGTCAGTGAGTATAAAGTCATAGTTGGATGGAGAGATAAATTCTGCTGTCCTATTGCAGTTGGATAATTATAGATAATTATAATTATCAAGTATTTTTTTAAAAGCTAGAAGAAATATATTGACCCAGCTATGGTGCTACACAGGCTTGTAGTACCAATACTCAGGAGGCTGAGGCAGGAGGATTGCTAAGAGTCCAAAGCCAGCCGGGGTACATAGTGAGTTAAAGACCAAACTAATCTACATAGCAAGACTCTGTCTCAAAAAAAAAAAGCTATTGAATATTTTCATCACAAATGTTAAATGTTTCAGGAGGTGGTTTGTCCCGAGTTGACTGTTATACAATGTTACATGTATTGAAACATTACATGGTACTCTAGAAAACCAAGACCCACAGAGATTGAGAAAACTTTCTCAAATAAATGGGTGCAGTGGTAAGGACCTTGCCTAGCATACCCAAGGCCCTGAACTCAGTTCCAAGCGCCACCTCCCCCCAAAAAAGAAAGAGAAAAGAGAACATACAAACATGTTTTTCAAAAAACACATAGCCAGTTAGTGTCGGAGCTGGAACTTGAACTCAGACTCTAAAACTCCATAAGTTTCTATCACTTTTGTAGAATTACTCAGAAGAGCATAAAATGTTGCTGTGGAAGAACACTGACCTTCTGGACTTCATAGCTGGTCCTACTTCATTGTACTGTGCTTGGTAATGCCACAGCCACATTGGAGAGAAAATTACCCCGAAGCTCTCCATAGATGTGCAGTGACAACAGCTGCAGGGACTTAATCATCTGCTACCCCGCTCTCCTCCACACCCACACATAAGGGGAATAACTAACCCTGAGTACCCTCTTGCTCCAACGATGCCTGAAATTAGAAATATCCCAATGCTGTGACCTGAAGTTGCCTCCACAGGAAGTTCTGCTTTTTAAATTAGGACTCCAGCCATCTTCCTTCCAGTTGTTCTTACTTCCAATGGGGCTTAGGGCAGATAAGTCCCAGGAAAGCTGACTATATATGCAGGAGGTGAAACCAGTAATGATGTCCACTCCCTACCCAGCTGATAAAGTGTTGGGGAAAGCAGTAAGATCATGTCTATCATGTGTTTTGAATGCCTAGAAAGACAAGGTTTACGAACAAGGGTATAATTACACTGAGTCACCAATGATATCATCGTCTATAGTTTACATATGTGGCTGCTGCCTAAGATACTGCTGAATATAATTTGGCTATCATGTTTGATGTTTTAAGGAGATGATGATGTGACAATAAATTAGCACAAGCGCCTAATTTGGGAAAAGAAGGTATCCTTTTCTTTTAAAAATTCCTATATGACCGAAATTTATTTTAGGCCATCTCCTCCAGCTGGTCTTGCAATTAGGACAGCCTCCAAGGTTGTCATGAGGACTCCTTCCATTTCTCCACCAGTCAGGTGATGCCCCTGTAGCTGGTCAGGATGCTGTGGTGGGAGGTGACGGGCAGTGGGTCCACCAGCATCTGGAAGCCCAAATTGGGAGAAATTCTACGACACGCTTCCGGGAAACCCAAGCTTGTCAGATCTGTCCCTTTACAGCAATCCTCCGTCTCGTGATGCGCAGGGCCAGACCAAACCAGAAAACCACCCAGCTGCCAACTGAATCTGTTTAAAAGAATAAGCCTAAGATAGGTGTGGTGGTGCACTCTGGGAGACTGAGGCAGGAAGAAATGTCAATTAATTTTTAAAAAGAACTATAAAAACTAAAGCCATAGTTTACAATCTCTTCAAGCACTTTTTCATATGTATGGCATACTGAGGATACAAAAGTTAAAACTCTGGATTTCTCGAGCAATGGCTGTTCAGGGAGGAGAGAGACGATCCCCTCAAAGAGGACCAGCACCCAGCTCGGTGGTGTAGGCACAGGTGGGATAACAGATTACTCAGCAAATGAGCAGGCAGTAGGTGCCGCGAGGTGAAGAGCCTCAGTGGAAAGTCCAGGTGCCACGGGAAATGGGAAGAGGGCATCTGGCCACGAACATCGGACAAGAAAGGAAACTGAAAGGACGTGTGCAACGGCCACAGAGAGGAAGCGGGGGAAGAGTGTAGTTCTGTGGACGAGAGCATAGTGTCACCTTTGCGTTCTCTTTGGTTCACTTGTAAAACTACATTGGCATTGGCCGGAGATTTAGCTCAGCGGTTCCGGCACCTGCCTAGCAAGCGCAAGGTCCCTGGTTCGATCCCCAGTAACCACATACAACAACACTGGGCGTGGTGGCTCATGCCTGTCAACCTGGTGCTCAGGAGGCAGCAGCAGGAGATTGCTGAGTTCGAGGCTTGCCTGGACTACATAGTGAGCTCAGGGCCAGCCTGAACTACAAAGTGAGACCCTGTCTCAAAAAAAGAAAAATACATTGGCATGGTAGTGCACGCCTGCAATCTCAGCAGTTAGGAGGCTGAGGCAAGAGGGTAATGATTTCCAGGCCACCTTGGGCTACACAGTGAGTTTGAGGCCTCTCTAAACCACGAGACCCGGTCTCAATACAACCGAGAAAAACAGAAACTGCAGTTCATAGTCTACTAAAGATCTCAATGCACAGTGTGAAAATTCTATATCGTTAAAAAAAAGAGGAGTTTTGGTGTCTCTTATTTGAGAAACCAAAAAAGAAGTAAAGAGCAAACTAAGGATAGGTAATAAGAAGTAGGAAGATTTTTCTCTTTCAAATAAGAGGGGGAATAAGAGATGGAGAGGAGAAAGAAAGAAGGGAGAAAAGATAGAAAAGAGAAAAATCAAAGAAAAATGGAAATAGAGCTTTTTTCAAATAAGGAGAGAACTAAGAGTTGGAGTGAGCAGAGAGGGATAGGAGTAAAAGGGAACAAAAAAGAATTAAGATGTGTTATATGTATGTACAAACTCATCACGATAAATATAGTTATTATATACTACAAACATATACTAATAAAAATACATTAACAATAAAAATGTATTCAAAAGAAAAAATAAATAGGAGTTTCTTGGCTGAGTGTAGAGGCACATCCCTGTACTGTCAGCACTCTAGGAAGGACGCAAGAGGATCAAAAATTTGAGCTTAGTCTGGGCAATTTAGTGACTTAGCAAGACCCTATCTCAAAAATTTTTTAAAAAACTTAAAAAGGTTGGGGATGGAACTTAGTGTGAAGGCTCTTAATTCATTAGTTCAATCCCCAATACCCCCGCCAAAGTACCTTCTCTTCTACATATCTGTTTTCCTTGAAGTGAAAGACTAAAGAACAGAACCAAATATTTGCTCCTGTAAATATTCTGTTTCCATTCCATCTCAGAATTATTCTGAACAGTCCTGATTCACCTTGTGTACTTGTATCTAAGGCTGGTGTAACAAAAGACCACAAACTTCATAACCTAAACTAAATTTTTTCTCTCAAGCTTCTACAGGCCAGAAGGCTGACTGACATTGGTTTCACTGGCTCAAATCAAAATGGCGGGATAGCAACACTC
The DNA here is from genome assembly GCA_004025085.1 of Thryonomys swinderianus. Classification (NCBI taxonomy): domain Eukaryota; kingdom Metazoa; phylum Chordata; class Mammalia; order Rodentia; family Thryonomyidae; genus Thryonomys; species Thryonomys swinderianus. The sequence continues at coordinate 15,063 of PVIC010028666.1, forward strand.
TTCCTGAGAGTCCAGGGGAGACTCCATTCCTCTTCGCTTTTTCCAGCCTCTGGTGGCACTGGGAATCTTTAGTTTGTGACTTCAACACTGCAATCTCTATTTGTCCGGTCATGTTGTCTTCTCATCTGTTTGTCAAAATCTTTTCTCTCATAAGGGCAAAAACATGACTGCATTTAGGGCCCACTCTAATGATGACGGATAATGATTCATCTTCAGAGCCTTATCTCAAATGAAAAACAGTAGGTAAAAAACAGTAGGTTTGTAGCTGGGCGTGGTGGCTCACTCCTGTAATCCCAGCACTCGGGAGGCAGAGACAGGAGGATTGCTGAGTTTGAGGCTTGCCTGGACTACACAGGGAGCTCAGAGCCAGCCTGAACTACAAAGCGAGACCCTGTCTCAAAAAAAAAAAAAAAAAAACAGTAGGTTTTTAACCTAAAGTTTTACCTGTAGTTTTTACCTGCAGTTGGTTTTTCAACTGAAAAACCCCCTTTTATAAGGCAACAGTCATAGATTCCAGAGATATCTTTGGAAATGGAGAGCCAGCACTGAGCCTACTATATCCCAGAGTCTCCAGGACATGCCTGGTGAATATTGTGTTCGTTTTTTATGTTGCTGTAAGACATCACCATAGACTGGAGAGCTTGTTTTAAAACAAAGCAAGAAGGAGGTGAGAGAGAGTTCTGGAGATCAAGGGACTGCGGCCGGTGAGGACCTTCTTTGTGTCATTCCATAAAAGAAGGCAGAAGGACCGTAGGGTGTAAATAGCAAATGAAAAGAAGAGGCTAAAGACAAGCCCACACTGGAGATGTCTAACTCAATCTTATGATGATATCTGCCATCAGTCCCTTCATGAAGGCAGAATTAATCATCTTTTATTAGGTTTCACCTTTTAATACTGTTGCATTGAAGATTAAGTTTCCAGTACATCAAAACAGTAAATATCTCACCTGAGTTACTCTTTTCTTCAGAAAGGCAGTATAACTCCTTTCTTCTTGCTTTGGGAAGACAGAGAAGTAGGAAATAACTGGTATTGAGCCTCTACTGTGTATTAAATGACTCACATGCATCTGTATAACACGACTGTGGGTACCTACTATCACCACTTGCAGACAACAAAACTGAGGCTCAGCCAGGCGTGGTGGCTCACGCCTGTAATCCCAGCACTCAGGAGGCAGAGGCATGAGGACTGCTGAGTTCCAGACTTGCCTGGGCTACATAGTGAGCTCAGGGCCAGCCTGAACTACAAAGCGAGACCCTGTCTCAAAAAAAAAAAAAAAAAAAAAAAAAAACTGAGGCTCAGAAAGACCAAATACTTTGGCTGATCTCCCGGCCAGTAAGCAGTAGAAGCAGTTTGAACAAGGACCTGTCTGAAGTCCAAGCCCTTATCCTTTCTCCTACATCAACATTCCTGAAACTCCAGTAATATGTCAACACCATCTAAGAAAAAAATAACAAAATATTTCACAGACCCCAGTTTAAAAAACAACTGACTTAGGAACTAAGTTTTATTTCATAAATACATAAACTATAATGCTATCTCCAAATCCTAGTGGCCAAGAAACCTCAGCATGAGAAACACGACAGGACATGTTACTACTCCCTATTCTGAGATCCCTGTTGCTGAGGGTCTTAAAATGAAGACCCAGGTTAGCTGACTCTCAACCATGTTGTTTCCCAAGCTAAATCCCTAGCCCAAGAGGTAGACTTCAGTTTTTAAAAAAAGCATTTGCCACTAAGGTTTTTAACACAAGCCATCTATTATTATAGCCACACAGAGATGCCTGATGAACATCAGTCTGATTAAAGTAAGTGGGTGTGACATTGTTTGAGCTTCGTCTGAATGAAAGTTTACCTGGTGCTCCACACAAGCTTTGTACAAGGAGACTGTTACCCTCACTCTTGCACATGCCAACCACATATTTTGTCATTGAAGACTGACTCTTATCAAGTAATTAATTCATTCTGATTACTATGCGCCAGTTACTGTTCATGATTTAATGTATTAAATACTCAAAGACCCACAAGAGACAAGTCATACTCTTCCCTTCTCCTTTCTTCTCTTTCTAAAGAAATGCACAGGCTTACCCAAACTCCTGAGCTTAAATAATCCTCTTGTTTCAGTCCTTGAATAGTCCACCATAGCCAGTTAATAAGTCATATTTTTATTGTTCTTTTACAAATGATGAGACTGGGCATAGAAGAGCTAGCATTATAGTTTGGAGCTAAAACGTCCAAGGCCTATGTGCTCAGATGTGGTCATCAGCCTGTGAAACTACTGGGAGATGCCGGAACCTTGAAGAGGTGGAGCGCTGTTGGAGTAGGACAGGTCACAGAGGGTATGCGCTGAAAGAGGATGGGAGAGACATTGCTCCCTGGCCTTCACCTTCTTTCTGCTTCGCTCATAATGAAGTGAGCAGCCCACTCGGCCATGTGTTCCAGCTACGACACCCTCCCCACCTCACCACAGGCAAAAGAGCAACCTCCATGGACTAAAACCTCTGAAACTGTGAGCCAGAATTAAACTTTCCTCCTTACGTGTTGTTTAAGGTATTTTTGTCTCAAGTACTCTGTCACACCCAGAGATTTAGCTCAAGTGGTACTTTACCCTTGGAAACACAAGGGCCCAAATTCAAACCCAGGCACCACCCAATAAATAAGTAAATAAATAAATACAGGATATTAAGTATTGTGTCACGGCAACAGAAAGATGAGTAACACAGATAATTTCTTTAACATCATACAGTCAGAAAGAAGCACAGGGGTATGCGCCACAATTGGAGAATCACTTGAGCCCAGGACTCAAAGCCAGTCTAGGAAACAGTGGGATTCTTCTTTTTAAAAGCCAGAAAAACAGTTTTAGGCATACTGCCATCACAGATCCTGTGTAGATTTCAGGTAACACCACTGACTGATCTCTCTGTCACACTGCTAAGTAAAAGACAAGTTTCAGAAAAATTAAAACTGAAGAGTAGAATAGGATTAAATCTAAATCGTCTGATTATAGACATCATCTTTCAATACAACTTGCAACAAAGATGTTCATTCTGCACTCAAATTTGTGCCCTGTGCCTAGGCCTGAGCTCTGAAGTGCCAGGCAGAGGGCCAGCCTTGCCCCTGCCTCCACCTTCCCCTGATGCAGCAGTTTTGCTGTATCAGCCTCATGAGAACGGATGTCCCATGGTTATTGTCCAGTCATCCAGGGACATGGCCACAGATGAAAAGGCACCGTACCTGCACTAGATACTAGAAATTTCAGTCTATTTTACCTGCCAGCTATTTTAAACAACCTCTAAGCAAAGAAAAGTAGAACATCCTCTTGACCAGCCCATGCTGCCTACCCTTTCGTGACCTTTGTTCTTCAAAGTTTGCTTGGAGAGATGTTGAGGTCAGAGGAGAAGGACCACATGGCTTATTTCAACTTTCCTAGGAATGACTAGGCCTTCGAGTCCAACAGATTCCTGAGCCTTGAATCACTTCGCCACTGCCCATGGCTTTGATGTCCTCGCATACTGCTCATTCAACCTCGTGCCCTCAGTGAGAGTCGGTTCTTTGCATATTCAGTCCCTTGTGACTGACCCCCTGCACACAGCCACGCTGTCTCAGGCTCTCACATTCTCTAAGAAATGAAGTCTTTGTTGTTTTGTTTACCATTCTGGAAGGCAAAATCTTTGTCCCTATCTGACCAAAACGCCTAGTTACCTGAGCACATAAACTCCTTCTCTATGAATACATTGGCAGTTCTCAAGAGGCCCCAGGCAACTGTGAAAACTGTGCAAAAATACTGAAAATCATGCAGCAATTCATTGTAAAAAAAAATCGTAATGTAGAGATTATTTAAAGCCAGTGTCCTAAAGGTCTTTGATTATGTAACTTATTCTGAGGTGACTGTATCCATATAAGTTCAAAAAAAAGGAGAATTTTTCTCCTAACCATTGATTTCCAGTTCCATTCTAAGCCTCCAGACTCTCAAAGGGTCAACACTACCCAACAGTTTGTCTTGTGGAATCCAGCACTGGCTCTTCATCTGGCACCTAAAAATCCAACAACAGCCATGGTAACATGAGCTCTGTCCTCGAACTTCATCTTTGGGTCTTTGGACTCAACCTCAATGTTTGGACATTTATGACCAGAAAGCTATGTTCCCAAATAAGGAAGCCAAGAAAAGATCCATGCTTACATTTTCCACTCCTTTCCCATCCCCTAGACTTACAGGGCCTTTCTCTGTGGTAATATCAGTCTGCTTAATCAACTTCCCTAAAGTGTAAGTTCTTCAGAGAAAAAAAATCCTTCAAGTGTTTTGGTGTATCCCACTTCCTTTGATTAGTGACTTACAGAAATCTGTGTGGCTGACAGACAGGGTGAGCAACAAACTCTTGCCTCTCAGCCTGAGGTTCTTTATCTACCTCTCAGTCCTTCAGGAGAAATTTTGATTTGTATTTTATTAGTGTGGTTTTTATTAAGATTGGTCCTTCTGAGAGATAGGGTTTTTTTGTGGTTGTTGTTTTTGTTTTGTTTTGTTGTACTGGGGATTGAACTCATGACCTTGTATTTGTGAGGCAGGTGCCAGAACCAATGAGCTAAATCCCTAGCCTGAAAGGTAGATTTTAAACCAAATGAAAACAGAACTTTCCCATTTCCAATCCAGGTCGCAAGATCCACAGTGTGTTACTCTGGGGAGGGGGCGTCAGTCCTGCACATGGTGGGTCTGCTGTTTCCCTTCATGATCCTCACAACCCCTTCACAGCTCCTGTTCTCTGCAGGAAATACCCCCCTGGGCCACCACGGGGGTCTGAAACGACTAGAGGTGACCTGAATGCTCATGTCCTCAAGCCCAAAACAGGTAGATACTGTTTTGCTCTGTATGTGAATACCTCTGATAAAGATTGTTTTATATATTCATCACAGTAAAAGTTTAACAGAAGTAACTAATGCCAAAACAAAACGATTATAACAATATACATAATGTTATCTTTCAATGTATGAATTATTTATGAGTTTTTTGAGATACTGAGAATTCAACTCAGGGCCTTTGCAGTGAGGCATATTCATAACCTTTTTCTGTTGTTGTTAAATTTTGAGACAAGGTCTCACTAAATTGCTAAGTGGCCTAGCCTAGGACTGAACTCAGAATCTTCCTACCTCAACTTCCCAGAAGATTCTTTGTTTCTGGAACTTTTCCTTCAGTACTTTTGAAAGGCAGTTGGTTACAAGTAACTGAGACTGTGGGTGAAGGGAGAAGAAGGGTGTTGTACAGACATGTTAAGCATTACTGTTTATGCCGGCTACCCAGCCCTGAAATATCTTCTCCCTTTGGGAGCCTCAATTTTCCCTTTGGGGAACCATAAGAAGAGGCGCCTCACTTTACAGCCAAGGAGGATGGTTTGCTCTGCCCAGCAGCTGGGAGATGAGGTCGTCACCTGGGCTGGGCAGCCCAGAGGGCTGGGGCACTGTGGGCCTGGAGAGACAGAAGGCATCTGCAGCAGCCCCGCTGGAACTGAGGGTCCTGCAGCACGGCAAGGAGTCCTCAGAGACCCAAGGTCCAGCGGTGACAGCGCCATCGGCCAGTGCTAGGGACACAGCCCTGTGGCTGGGTCATCACTGTGACCTTGCCTGCATTTTGTTCATTTCTGTCGCCCAGTTCTCCAGCCTTCCCGGTGATCCTGAACATACGCAGAAAAGGAAAAACAGGAAGGTTACAAAATCTCCATGGGTGACGTCTCTGTACCAACATCTTTTGCGAAGAAGAAAACTTGCTTTGTGTCCGAACTGAGGCACAAGGCTCTACCATGCTCCTGAGCCTGATGGCTGTCTTTTGTGGAACATGTTGAATGTTTGGGAAAGTCTGGGAAATACCAGAGTTCCAAAGCACCTTCTTTCAGGGAAGGACCCCAAAAGACATCCCAGGGTAACTTCCTAATGTTTCAGTGAAAACGTTCCTTGGGTTTCTGTTTGTTGAACAGCTCGGGGCCTCCCTTTACAGAGGGGCACAGCGGCCCTTGAGAGGGACTCGGAACCAGAGCACATCAAAGCCAGAGGGGACCCCAATGCTCATCTCCTCAAGCCCAGCCCCTTCTGTGTACACATCTGCAAACAGGGAGCCTGCAACCCACCCAGGATCCTGAGAGTGAATGTGCTTCTCTCCCTTCTATTTTTGTGCCGTTTTCCCATGGCTCCCAGCCAGAGCATCCACACCAGTAACGTCCAGAGGATTTATGAGGCCAAGTGATCCTTTGGATTTCTGCACAGACCTAAACAGGAAACCCACACAAGGAAATGCCCTTTCTCTTTGCAGGCCAAATTCCCAGGATGCTTTCACCAGAGTGTCCGGGTTGGAACAAAACAAAATCCTGGTACAACGAACACCCCTAGATCCAAAGGCAAAGGTGGGCTCTCACCTCCTCCTCCCCCGCCTCTGCCCCAGTTCAGGAGGCCTCCTGATGATCTGATGAGGATAGGACTTGCTTTTCTCTGGCCTCAACGTAACAATAATTCTCCACTGAATCAGATGCTGTAAGGGGATGAGGAGCACCCCGCCCCATCCCATGGCTCTCCAGGGAGGTCTCCGGGTTTTACTTCTTCCCATGCAAATCCGTGAAAGGAAAGCCTTGGGGTTTTAGGCGCCTCAGCTCACCACCGCAGCTCCTGTTCTTTCCCCACCTTGCCCTTAGCCCCCAGAGGATGCCTGGCTGTGGGATGCACCTCAGGCGTAGAGCACTCACCTCGGCTGAGTGAGGCCTGGGGCGTGACTCACAACGCTTTAAAGAAAAGGGCATTTCTCAGCCAAAGGGCATCCAGATAGCACTGAGTCTTTCTGTGCACCACTGTACCCTGTGACAGCCACTCGGTCTGACCCAGGGACCTCCACTTTGCCTTACCCTCAGTGCCCATTGTTTTGCCAAACCTCTTTCCCCTGTTGAATCAATCTGTCTACCATGGGGTCCAAATAGTCCAGCCCATGTGAGCATTTTAAAAATCCTTTCTATGGAAGAATTTGCAGCAGAAGAAAGGCACTGTTTCTCAGGGCTGGACGGGAAGGAAGTTAGAGCTCCTGGCTCCAGGAGCAGGACTGCATTCGGGTGACCCTTCACCCCCTCCTCAAGGCATTCCCTCGCCCTGACATGGAAAATAGATTCTATTCTCCTTGGTTTGCCCCCGTCTCCCTAGGGAAAGAAGATACAGACTTCTACTGAGTCAGGAGTATTATCAGGGCTCCACTGTCTGTCAGGGATCACCAGATGTTGGGAAGAGGATAATGGGTCATTTCCTTCAACAAATAGTCTGGGCATCTGTGCATTTCCTTTGGAGCCACTTTCGTAGGAGAATGTGATGCCGTTAACAGTGAGGGAAAAGCACCCTAGCTTCCCTTCCTCTAGGTACTGGAGACTTTTTTTTTTTTTTTTTTTTTTTTGAGGCAGGGTCTCACTTTGTAGTTCAGGCTGGCCCTGAGCTCACTATGTAGCCCAGGCAAGCCTGGAACTCAGCAATCCTCCTGCCTCTGCCTCCCGAGTGCTGGGATGACAGGCGTGAGCCATCACACCTGGCTCTGTGGTATGTGGCATTGATTGCTGGTGGGCATGATTCACTACACCCAGCATTGTATGTGGTTACCGGGATTTAACTCAGGACCTTGCGCTTGCGAGGCAGGCACTGGAACCACTGAGCTAAATCTCCGGCCCACTGGAGACTTTTTTGGCAGGTATTAGACCCTGAGTCCTAGTGAAGTATGTCTTCTAATGTTGAGAAAAAAGGTTTCTGCCTTCTGTGTGTATAGGCGAGAGTGCAGGAAGACAGAATAGGTGGCACTTAAAAATAAGGATTTTGAAGCAGGAGAAGACAATAAAGGAAAAGGACACCTGGGAGAGGGCTTGGCGTAACCCAGTTGCTCGTTCATCCTTCCTCATCAGTGATTCTCAGCAGTGGACTAACCTAGGCAACGGTGACGAACGTTAGCTGGGTGCTTGTAACACCACCCCAGCCCTACTGAATCTGAAACTGAGAGTGAACC
>PVIC010028667.1:0-23058 GCA_004025085.1 Thryonomys swinderianus
GAAATCTCAGTGTTGCTTTCATTTACATCTCTCGAATAACCAGTGATGATGAACATTTCTTCGTATGTTTCTTAGCTGCCTTAACTTCTGCCTCTGAGAAGTGTCTGTTCATTTCAGATGCCCATTTTTGAATTGGGTCTTTAAACTTGAGGAGGCTGATCTGTTTAAGTTCTTTATATATTGTGATAATAGCCCTTTGTCTGATAAACAGCAAGTAATTATTTTTTCTCATGTTTTTGGTGGTCTTTTGGCAGTGTCAGTGACTTCTTTTGCTGTGCAAAAGCTTTTCAGTAGGATGAGAACCCATTTGTTGATTCTTTCTGCTAGTTCTTGTGCTATAGAGGTTTTATTCATAAAGTCTCTGCCTAAACCAATGTCTACACGAGTTTTACCTAATCTGTTTTCCAGCAGGCTTGTTGTTTCTGTTTTAATGTTTAAGTCTCATATCCATTGTGAGTTTAGTTTTGTGCATGGTGAAAGAGATAGGTCTAGCTTTAGCTTTTGGCAAGTTGAAGCCCAATTTTTCCAGCACCCTTTGTTAAAGAGGCTCTTTCCTCCATTGAGGATATGTGGCTCCTTTGTCAAAGGTAAGGTGGCTTAGAGTACCCCTGGTTGTTTCTGCATCTTCAAATCTATGCCACTGGTATCCCTTGTTCCTGGGTAGGGAGAGCCAACATCGTCAAAATAGCTATACTTCCACAACTATTGTACAGATTTAATTCAATTCTAATTGAAATCCCAATGGTATACTTCACAAGCTAGAGAAAATAATACAAAAATTCATCTGGAACCACAAGAAACCTAGAATAGCAAAAGCAATTCTAAGCAACCACGACATGGCAGGGGGTATTACCATCCCCAATTTAAAACTCTACTATAAAGCCACTGTGATAAAAACTGCATGGTACTGGCAAAGCTGTCAATTTTTAATGCTGCTATCTAAATGAAGTTTCAGAACCTATTTGTATTTGTGAAGATGTGAAGTCTCAACTCAATTCAATTATCTTCCTTTTCCTATTCAATATTTCCTACTTTGTTTGAGATTGCTGAGCTCTTGGTAGACAATTACATCAACAACTATCTTCTCCATGGAATTGTTAAACCTCTTACTTAGCATAACAAAAATTAATGAACAGGAAAAAGATACTGAATATAAATTTGATCCACATCCAGATGAGTATATACACATTACAGATGTATACTATTTACACTGTCTTTACATAGATATAGCATGGGCTTAGTTTATGATACTGCCTTTGAAGCGATGTGCTATTTCCGTAGTGTTTTATAATGGTGATAATTCTTTCCTTTCATTCCAGAAAAATTTCAATCCATCTGGATCATAAGTTACTATTTACAATTGATTTGTGATTCATTATTCTACAGTTTATAACTTACTTTGAATAACAGAGAGAAATCATATATGCCACCACAGCAGTTTTTAAATATGGGAATTTAAAAGCTATTTATTACTCTTCAAAACTTTAAGAGCTTTATTTCTTTTTTTTTTACAACATTTGGGAATTTGTAGCAGTATATGACACAGTTAATTTTCATTTTTACCCACATCCCTACCCACTCCTACTCCTACCCCCATATACATGCTCTTTTATTTGCTTTTGAAATCATATTTATTCCTTCCCACATTACATTCCCACACCAGATTCCCTTTGGATATTTCCTATTTTACAAAAGCTATCATACATTCTAGTACTCATTTACATCTACAGTTGCTCATATCAAAGAAAAAAATCCAGCATTTGCATATCTGTGATCTATTTATTTCACTTATTAGTGTGCCCACCAGGTGTATCCATTTGCACATAATGAATGAATCTTGTCATTCTTTGTGGCAGAGTAATACTCAATTTTATTTAAAAAAATCTTCTTTATCCAGTCTCCAGGTGATGGGCATCTGGGTTGTTTCCAAGATTGTGCTATCATGAACTGAGCTGCTATGAACAAAGGTGTACATCTGTCTTTCCAATGTGAATTTTCTTTTTTTTTTTTGAGACAGGATCTCACTTTGTACTTCAGGCTGGCTCTGAGCTCACTACGTAGCCTAGGCAAGCTTCAAACTCAGCAATCCTCCTGTCTCTGCCTCCTGAGTGCTGGTATTACAGGCATGAGCCACCACGCCCAGCACTGTGGTATGTGGTATTGATTGTTGGTGGGCATGAATCTCCACGTTCAGCATTGTATGTGGTTACCTTACCAGGGATCGAACTCAGGACCTTGTGCTAGTGAGGCAGGCCCTGGAACCACTGAGCTAACCCACAGCCCTCCACTGTGATTTTTTAAATTCCTTTGAGTGCATTCCTAGCAGGGGGATAGCACTGTTGGATGGGACCTCTAGTCATAGTTTTCTGAGGAATCTCCACACAGATCTCCACAATGGTTGCACGAGTTTACAATCCCACCAACAGTGGAGAAGGGTTCCTTTCTCCCCACAGCCTTGCCAGCATTTGTTGTTGGTTGATTTTGAAATAGCTGCCATTCCTTGTGGAATAAAATCTCAGTGTTGTTTTCACCTTCATCTCTCAAATGTCTAGTGATGTTGAACATTTCTTCATATGCTTCTTGGCTGCTTTGACTTCTGCCTCTGAGAAGTGTCTGTTCATTTCAGATGCCCATTTTTGAATTGGGTCTTTCAACTTGGGGAGAGTGATTTAAGTTCTTTATATATTGTAGGTAATAGCCCTTTGTTTGACAAACAGCTAGTAAAGACTTTTTCCCATGTTGTTGGTTGTCTTTTAGTGGTGCCAGTGACTTCTTTTGCTCTGCAGAAGCTTTTTAGTAGGATGAGATTCCATTTGTTGATTCTTTCTGCTAGTTTTTGTGCTATAGAGGTTCTATTTATAAAGTCTCTGACTCAGCCAGTGTCTGCAAGAGTTTTACCTAGCCTGTTTTCCAGAAGGCTTATTATCTCTGTTTTAATGTTTAAGTCTTGAATCCATTGTGAATTTTTTTTTTTTTTGTACATGGTGAAAGAGATAGGTCTAGCTTTAGTTTTGGGGAGATTAAAGCCCAGGTTTTTTTTTTTTTTTTTGAGACAGGGTCTCCCTTTTAATTCAGGCTGGCCCTGAGCCACTATGGAGCCCAGGCAAGCCTCGAATTCAGCAATCCTCCTGTCTCTGCCTCCTGAGTGCTGAGATTACAGGCATGCGCCACCACACCTGGCAAAGCCCAGTTTTTCCAGCACTAATTTGTTAAAGAAGTTGTCTTTCCTCCACTGAGATTGTTTGGCTCCTTAGTTAAAGATAAAGTGGCTTAGTGTACCCAGGGTTGTTTCTGGATCTTCTAATCTATTCCACTGGTCCGCAGGTCTGTTACTTTGTCAATACCATGTAAGTTTTTTATCACAATGGCTTTAGAGTATTAAGTTGGGAATTGCAATACCCCCTGCCATGTCATGGTTGCTTAGAATTGCTTTTGCTATTTTAGGTCTGTTGTAGTTCAGATGAATTTTTTGGATTATTTTCTTTAGAAGAGCTTTATTTTTTAATTTTTAAAATATTTTTTCCACAAAACTATTCTAAAAGTAGATGTGTCAATAAGATTAATGCAATTGTAGTTCCTTTATGGCTTTTACAAGGGTCCCAGATAACAATGAAAGGGAAAAAGAATGTATCATTATGAATCTGCAGGGGATATTCATATAGTCCAGTATATTTTGTATAAGAAAATACATTGATCTACCAGAAAAGATAGTGATAGGTATTTAAGATGTAATTTCAAAATAGATATATAAATGAAGTTATCATATCTGGAACAAAGAATGATTAAGTATAAATGTAAATAGCATGGAATATCTCAATGGGATGGTAGATTAGATCTAGGTGGAGAGATATCAAGGATTAGGGTCTGGAGGTCACTCCAAGATAGCTCAGTTCAAATACACAAGAGACTAATGGAGTGAGAAGAATAGAAGGAAGATGTAAGAGCAATGGGGCAAGAGAATGAGGCCAGCCTCTTGGCATGGAAATAGCCCTCTTGATCCTTCAAGCAAGTTATGCATGGATCCAGAAGACCTGCACTTTATCACGCCTTGATGGTGGTCATTAAGGAGCTGCCATCTCTCTCTTACGCCAACCTAGCTCTCAAAAGTTTATCAAAGGTCATGATAAAATTTACTTTTTAAGGTATTTATTGTACAGCTAAACATGTAAAAAAAATTAAAGCCTTTTACTATCGGTATACCATACTTGAGGTTCAGACTGAAAATCGTAAGCAAATGAAAAAATAAATTCAAACTGAGATTGCATGTGCTATTGAACATATTGTGGTGAAATCACATCTGCAGTTCTGTTTCTTGGAAAACAAACGTGTTTGAATTCTCTCTTCATGTAGAAGAATTCTCTCTTCATGTAGAACACATGTTTGATAAAGTTTATTCCTGAAGTAAGCTTTATCAAAGATAAACTATCAAACACGTTTGATAAATATGTTTGAATTCTCTCTTCATGTACACTTCTAAGTAGGGAAGCATCGTTGGCTTCAGAGTTTGGGAAATTAAATTCAGTGATGATCATTATGGGTATTTTAGGTGAAAGTATTTGATGTTTAAAAATTGGAAAATCCAGGCTAGGGATTTAGTTCATTGGTTCTGGTGTTTGCCTCTCAAGGTCCTGAGTTCAATCCCTGGTTCCACGTACCACAATTTAGGGCATGGTGGCTCATGCCTGTAATCCCAGAACTCAGAAGGTAAAGGCAGTAGTATTGCTGTGAGTTTGAGGCTTGCCTGGGCTACATAGTGAGCTTAGGGGAAGCCAGAACTACAAACTTAGACTCTGTCTCCAAAAGGGGGAGTGGGATGGAAGCAGTATACATTTTTCACTTTTAGTTTTCCAATGGAGGAAATACAGTTGACTCTCATAATACAGTGATTCATTGTGTTAATTAGTATATGCAAACCACACTGATCTTCAAGAATCAGAATGTAGATGTGTAGAAAAGGCCTTACGGAAATCCCTGCCATTTAGATTTTTCAGAGATAATATAAAATCCATACCTTCTAAGGATAGAAAATGATTATTTCATTCCCTGTTCTCATAGTTTGAGAACAGGTAGTGTTGAATAAGACATATAGGCAAAAGATGGTTTTGCTTTTGCCTGAATATTTATAAGTGTGGCTATGAGGGATGCACAGGGACTTCACTATATGAAGAGGAGATAGCACATATCCTCAACTGGGGAGATGGGAACTTACCTACATTGAGATGCCAACTCAGCTGGCATGACCATGAGGAGAAGGCCTGCAGAGTGTTCTTGGGTCAGGAGTGACAGGGTATAAATGAGGTACATGTGCTCTCTTTATACATTTGACTTGCTTCTGTTGGTTTTCTTGTTATAGGATTATTGCAATCATAGAAATGATATCTCCATGTTGAAGCTTGAATATTTAGAGGGCCGAGGTAGCTTTGAAGTGATGGGTATTATTTGAAATGAGGAACAAATGAAAAATATGAAATTGTGGAGGGAATAAGAACTAAGATTATTTTTATACATTTTCCCCTACCATCCTGAATTCCTGGCAAAATGTGAATAAAGGTAAAGAAAACTGGCATTTTGCCTCCCTAAAACCAGAAACATGACAAACAAATGAGGTTTTAGTTCAGAACTGATTAGAAAAGCCACACTTTTCTTCTATTTATTGGGTCATTAAGAGCAGCCATATGGTTGTTTGCTGCCTTAACTGTTCACATTTCTCTAGTATGCTTCTCAGTGGGAGTCTGTTTAGTGGGTGATTGAAATTCCATGTTTATTGGCAACCCTATTATCTGGCATGGCCAGAAGTGGCAGATTTAGCAGGAAGAATTTTCCTTCCTCCTTCTTCATTCTTCTTCGTTGTCAGCCTTCTTGGAAAACCCAGTACATTTTCCTCTTTCCATCAAGTTTTCAAAATATTAGAGGGGGAAGAAAATAAAATATTAGTTAAAGGAAACTTTGATATGGCATGAAACATGCCCCTTCTTCAGAATAACTGAGTTGGCAGTAAATACTTTATATACTGTGGAGTTGGATCAGCTGGTGTGAGTTTGGAAGCATACTACACACATGTTAACTAACTTTAGTCCCATCCAGCTCCTTACTTGTGAAACAAAGATTGTGCATTAACTTCTGAAGCCTCAGTGAACCGCCATACTCCATAAAGCTCCTGTCTTTCAAAATGAAAGCAGTGTGTTGGAATCACATAACTGTCTATATTTGAAGAGCTTTGTACCATATTCAGAAATGTCTGAATTTCTCTATATCCCATCACTGTCATTTTCCTACTTTATCAATTTCTTACTTGCCTTACAAAAATGAGCCATATTACCAATCAAAAGATCACTTATCCAGATACTTCTACTAGCTCACTAAAATTTATACTGATGTTCAAAGAATTATAAATGCCACAAAGTGATTTTTTTAGGTAATTATAACAGCATATGGTCTAGTATATAGGACCTTCTATACAATCAGTTGCAATTTCATCATTAAAGGTGATTAGTTTTAATGATTACAAGGTATGTATTTACATTTCCTTGTTAGAACAATGAGAATAATTTAACTACATTTAGCTCTCAACATGGAAATGGTTCTTGAACTTCAATAATAAAATGTTTATTCCATTTAAATAAGAGCAACAAAGCACGATTCTTTAGAATTCATGGACTGATATCATACTGAGAAATCAGTCCTACTGAATTTGTCACATTATTTTTCCCAGCTATGGCAACAGGAATACTTCCTAAGGAGTCTGTTGCAGGGATTGAAGATGATCTCTCCTAAACTAAAAGAAGCAAAACTAAACAGCAGTAATAACAAAAATCGTTCAGAATAGTGAAAGCCAATCTCTGTTTAGAAAGACAAGAGAAGAGAATGAGAATATCAACGGAGGCAGAGGCACTATTAACATGAGCTCAATAAAGAGTCATTACTCTCAATCAAATGTTGTTTTGTGGCTAAAGATAAATCAGTGAGAAAGGCCACCAGCTGGTAAGAATCACCATGAACCTAACCAAAAATGTTTACAATTTCAGAATTAAACTTTAACAGCTCAGTTCTTGAAGTGACTGACTCAGAGCTAATCAACACACAGAATTTATTTATGAGCCATTATGCAAACATATTAATTTATACTTGGAGGACATCTGTACTTCCATAATATTCATATCTACCTTCTCAGATGTAGTTCTTTTCTTCCTGCCATCTGTTCCTGTCTCTTTTTTTCATTCTAGTTTGCTTTTTTTCCTCATTACTGCTTCTCTTGGATAGCTCCCAGATAAGCTGGCATTAACCACAATTAACGAGATATTCATCTTCCTATATTTTTTAGTGTACCCGCAGGTTCTTTAATATTCCTCTTATCTAAACTTGTGCTTTAATTATTCCATCCTTGGAGTCAGAGCAGAAGTATTGTTTGTTTCTAATGAACAGAAGCAGTAGAAGCAAGGCTGTTTTGTCTCTGAGCTAAATGACAAAAGGTACAGGGATGTCAGTTTGGATTCCCCTCTTATGGAACCCTTACACTACTAGCAGCCCCTGACCAATATGTTAAATGCTCAGATTCAGTAGGCCACAAGAAAACATAGATGACTAAGGGCCAGTGTTCAAGCTCTCTGACACTTGAGTTCTGCAACTGACAACCTCCAATTGTGTGAACAGGTGTTTTCAACAATTCTGTTGCCTAGCGTTTTGGCTTCCTTAGCTACTGCGATATGAAGCAGAAATAATCCCCACCAAACGTTCCTTAAATTGCAGAGATTAGTCTTTAAAATAAATATTAGACAATTTAAGATACTGTATTTGGAGTTTGTTTCGCTGCAGTGGGACAAGAAGACACATTGTATAATGTTCTGCATACCATACCACAATAGAAGACATTGTACATACTCTGCAATTCTGTTGGTCTTTCTCTTTTTCTTTCTTTCTTTTCCTTTCATTCTTTCTTTCTTTCTCTTTCTTTCTTTCATCTATCTGTAACTGTTTCATAAAAGAAAGTACAAATTAGAAATCAGGAAAAATTGAAAACATCACAGTAGAATTATATAAACTTAAGAGGAGTTTATTCAAGCTCAGCTAAAATAAAGTGTAGTTTTTCTTTGCATTGCATTGGATCCATAATAGCACTGTCAAATCACTTCTCCATGTTCAGGCACCAAATGCACCACTTGATAATGCTAATTAATTGCAGAATTAAAATGCAGAAATACACCTATCAGCAGCAATTGCAGCTGAGCCTGATGAAACACCCTTATTTGTAGCCCTACCACTCTGAAGGGTTGAGGCAGGAGGATCAGAAGTTCAATCCCTGAGCAGTTTAGCAATATACTGAGACTGTGTCTCAAATTTTTAAATAATATTAAAAGGTCTGAATATGTAGTGAGGGGTCTGGGTTCACTCCCCAGCATTAAAAAAAAAAACCTACATGTCTAAGTGAGTTTGAATCCTGGTCTGTTTGGGTATATACACATTTCTCAAGGAATTATCAGTGGTATCCCTACAACAGGTTTTCTCAGAAATGTATTTTAGTCACACATTTACAACATGACAAACTTTGTATGTAGAGGAATATGAAACTATTTAGACAGTGAAGGAAGGAAAAGGTTAATTGGACTCTTATTCTGGGGCTTTCAAGCCGAAATACTAGGTCAAAATCTTTGCATCCATAGGATTATTTGGGAGGGGCCAATACCTTTTACACATAGCTGTTAATTGGATTAATGAATATGTCACTTAAAGGATAAATAAATTGTATTTATTTTCACTATTGTTGGTACTATAATGCATTGACTAGAAGGTAGCTCTTTTTCAACTTTTTGCATAAGCATCAGAGATGACATTATAATTCAACTGCAGTATGTTTGCATCTATTTTTTAAATATTTTTTAATTTTAATTTTTTTTTTGAGACAGGGTCTCACTTTGTAGTTCAGGCTGGCTCTGAGCTCACTATGTAGCCCAGGCAAGCCTCGAACTCAGCAATCGTCCTGCCTCTGCCTCCCAAGTGCTGGGATTACAGGCATGAGCCACCATGCCTGGCTAATTTTTATTTTTATTGTGAAACAGGTACATTTTATACACACATTATGATCATACTCAACATTGAGGATTTGTACCAGTATATGACATAACTTAATTCTCATTTTATCCCATTCCCTTACCCACCCTACCACCCCATCACCACCTACATACTTAAGCTTTGTTTCCCTTTTTTATTACCATCACTACTTTTCCTTGCCTTTCATTAATTACCACTAAATCCCATTTCCCTTTGAATGTTTTCTATTTTACAATATCCATCATACATGCTAGAACACACTTACATTTTCAGTTTTTCACACCAGAGAAAAGATACAATATTTGCATGTCTGTGGCCTATTTATTCAACTTATGAGTATGTCCTCAAGGTACCTCCATTTACATATGAATAACTCAAACTTATCATTCTTTATGTAGAAGAACACTCCATTTTAGAGTAATGAGGGGTAAAGAAAAAACGTGATGGTAATTTAAAAAAGGAAGCAAAGCTTGTATATTTAGGGGGTGGGGTTTGTGGGGTGAGTAGGGGAATGGGAAAAATTGAGATATCGTTTCATATACTGGTACAAATTCTCAATACTGAGTGTGGTCATGATGTGTGTGCTGATAAAGATAATTAAAAAAAATCTTCATCCAATCTCCAGTTGATGGGCATTTGGGTTGTTTCCAAAATTTGACTAACACATATTGAGCTGCTATAAATATGGGTGCATATATGTCGCTGTGATAAGAATCTTTATTTCTTTCATTTATATCCCCAGCAGGGGAATGGCAGGATCAAATGGGATTTCATAGTATTTTGATCTCCTTAGTGGTTGTACCAGCATACATTCCTTCCAAGCATGGAGAAGGGTTCCTATCTCCCAGGCCTCACCAGCATGCTGTTTCTGGCTAATTTTGAGATAGTAGCCATTCTTTGTAGAGTGAGATTAAACCTCAGAGTTGTTTTCATCTGCATCTCTCAAATGATCAGTGATGTTGAGCATTTTTTCATGTGTTTCTTAGCTGCTTTTACTTCCTCTTCTGAAAAGTGTCTGTTCATTTCAGATGTCCAGTTTTGAATTGGGTCTTTAAATTTGGGGGGTTCATTTTCTAAAACTCTATACATTATAGACAGTAGCTCTTTATCTGAGGAACAGCTGATAAAAATTTTTTGCCCATATTGTTGGATGTATTTTTGCTCTGCTGGCAGTTTCTTTTGCTGTGTAAAAGCTTGTGAATATGAGAGATCCCAGTTGTTGATTCCTTCTGCTAATTCTCATCCTATAGAGGTTTTGTTCATAAAGTCATTCCCTAAGCCAGTGTCTCCCATGTTCTACCTAACCTGCTTTCCAGGTTAGGTTTAGTGTTTCTGTTTTAATATTTAGGTCTCTAATCCACTTTAATTTTAGTTAGTTTAGTACAAGGTGAAAGAGATAAGTCTAGCTTTAGCCTTTGGCAGGTGAAAACCCAGTTTTTCCAGCACTATTTGTTAAAGAGCTTATCTTTCCTCCTTTGAGGACATTTGGCTCCTTTTTCAAAGCTGAGGTGGCTTAGTGTATCTGGAGTTGTTTCTGGATCTTCTGATCTATCCCACTGATCCTTGGATCTGTTACTTTGCTAGTACCATGCAGTTATCACAGAGGCTTTGTAATACAGTTTCATGTTGGGCATCATGATACCCCCTGTCATGTCTTTGTTACCTATTCTAGGTCTTTTGTTTTCTATTCTAGGTCTTTTGTGGTTATTTTGGATTATTTTCTCTTGATCTGTGAGATATGTTGTTGGAATTTCAATCAAGATTGCATTGAATCAACCTAGGAGTTGAAGGTGTATAGCCATTTTGACGATATTGTTTCTTTCTACCCAGAAACAAGGGTGTCTTTCCACTTTCTGCTATCTTCTCTCTCCTTTTTCACAGTGCTGTAGTTCTCCAAGTAAAGGTCTTTCACTTCCTTTGTTAGATTGATTCTTAGATATTTCATATTTTTGGATGCTATTGTGAAAGGGCTTGACTCCACAATTTCTCTTTCTGTGAGTCTCTTGTTTTTGTATACAAAAGCTATTGCTTTTTTACCATTGACCTTTTATCCAGCTAAGCTACTAAGTTTGGTGATTAAGTCTAGTCGTCTTTTGTTTGAGTTTTTAGGATCCTCTATATAGAGTATCCTATCCTCACCAAATAATGACAGATTAACTTTTTCCTTTCCTATCTTTACTCCTTTTATTTCTTTCTATTCTCACATTGCTGTGGCTAATGTATCTAGCACTATATTGAACAGGAGTGGTGATTGTGGACAACCGTGTCTCAGCCCTGATATAGAGTGAAAGGTTTCAATCTTTTACCATTTGGGGTAATGTTGGCTATTGGTTTCTTGTATGTAGCTTCTATTAGGTTGAGACAAAGTTCAGCTGCTCCAATTTTCTGTAGGGTTTTGATCACAAATGGGTGCTAGATTTTGTCAAACACATTTTCTGTGTTCTCAATTTAGATGACCATACGGTTTTTACCTTGAGTCTATTTATGTAGTATATTATGTTTATTGATTTACACAGGTTGAACCATCCTTGCATCCCTGGGATGGATCCAACTTGATTAGAGTGTACGATCTTCTTGATAATTCTCTGTATTCTGTTTGCGAGTATCCCACTGAGTATTTTTCCATCAATATTCTTTAGAGATTGACCTTTAGTTCTCTTTTTTGGTAGGTCTATCTCTCCTTTTGGAATAAATGTTATGGTTGCTTCCAGCAATGAATTTGAGAGCACTGCTTCCCTTCTGATTCTATTAAAAATTTTGAGAAGTAGTGGCATTAACTCTCCATCAATTGTTTTTTAGAATTCAGCAGTAAAGCCATCAGGACCAGGGCTTTTCTTTGTCAGTAGAGTTTTTAATACATTTTCAATTTCACAGATTCATATTGGGATGTTTAACCTTTTTTATATCTTCTTCACTGAGTCCATATATGTCTAGGAATCTATCTATTTCTTCTATATTTCCATCTTACTGGAGTACACATTTTCAAAGTAGCTGTTTATTATTCTCTGGACTTCCGGTGGATCTGTGGTGATTTCCCTTTTTCATTCCTAATAGTACAGATTTGAGCCTATTCCTTCCCTTGTTTGATAAGATTGGCTAAAGGTTTCTGTCAGTTTTGTTTATCCTTTCAAAGAAACAACTCTTTGATTCATTGATTTTTTTTTGTTATGTTCTTTTAGTCTCCATTGCGTTAATTTCTGCTCCAATTCTCATAATTCCCTCCCTAGCACAAGCTTTGGGTTTCTCTTGCTCCTCTTTTTCTAGTAGCTTGAAGTTCAGCGATAGACTATTTATTTTAGCTTGCTCTGTTTTCCAGGTATAGGTGTTCACTGCTATGAATTTCACTCATAGAGATGTTTACATGTCTTTACATTCCTGCATGTTGTATTGGTGTTATTGTTTAATTATAAGAACTGTTTAATTTCTTCTTTAATTTTTTTCTGTGAATCATTGATTGTTCAGCAGGGTGTTAGTCAATTTTCATACATTTGTGAAGATCTTGGGATTTCTTCTGCTATTCAGTTCCAATCTAAAAGCATTATGGTCTGACAGCAAACAGGGGATAACTTCAATTTCTTTGCATTTACTTAAACATTTTCTGTGAACTAGCATGTAGCCTATTTTGGAGAATGACCCATGAGCACCTGAGAAGAATATCTATTTTGACTTTGTAGGGTGAAGTATTCTGTAGCCTCCTATTAAGTTCATTTGTTCTAAGGTTTGATTCAGTTCAAGTATTTCATTATTGATTTTTTTGTACAGTTGATCTGTCTAGTTGTGACAGCAGATTATTACAGTACTCTACTATGATTGTATTAGTGCTTATTTGGCTTTTCATCTCCATTAATACTTGTTTTATAGAGTTGGGTGTGCTGGAATTTACTGCATATTTATGAGTGTCATGTCTTTCTCTTGGACTTTTATTTGTTTGAGGATATAGTGTCCTTGTTTGTCTCTCTTAATCAGTTTTAGTTTGAAATCTGTTTTCTCTGCTAATAGGATAGCCTCTCCTGTTTTTTTTAAAGTTTCCTGTCTCATGGAGAATTGTATTCCATCCTTTTACTTTTAGTCTATGAATATCTTTCTAAATTAGGTGTGTTTCTTGTATGAAGCATATTGTAGGATCTTGTTTCTTAATCCATTCTGACCATTTGTGTCTTTTAACTGGTGCATTGAGGCCATTGACATTAATGGTTATGACTGATATGGCCTTATTCTACCTATCATGGTGTTTTCTTGTTCTTGGCTCTTTTATTCTTTGCTTTTCCTCCTTCCACTCGGTTTTTTGCCTTGTCCAGTGGATTCACTCTCCTGCATCTCATGAGTTTGAGACCTTCACTTTTGTTTGTTTGTTTGTTTTTTGAACACATTGTTTAGAATGTTCTGGAGTGCATATTTTGTATTTGTGAAGCTTTTTGAGTGTTCTTTATCATGGAAATATCTTATTTCCCTGTTTATTATGACATATAGTTTTGAAGTATACATCAGTCTAGGTTGGAGTTTTTTTACCTCCAAGACTTGAAACACTTCATTCCAGGCTGTCCATTCATTGAACATTTACATTGAAAAGTCTGCTGTGACCTTGATGGGTTTTTCTTTGTATGTTTTTTTTTTCTTTTCTCTAAATGCTTTTAATATTTCATTCTTTTGTTGTATATCTGGAACATTGATATTTTCTTCAGAAGGGCTTTATAGAAATCTAATTTTACTTATTTCTCTACCCAGAATTGATAGCTTTTTCTGGGTTATTTGTTGAATAAAAATATTTCTTTCTTGGACTCAAAACGAATGACATGTATTTAGTATATTAACTTTAAGATCTTATATCAGAAGTCTGTTCTATTTTATTCATCCACTTCTTCTTCTTCTTTGATCACTGTAACAAATCACAGTGTATAGCATATTTAATGTCAGCTGCAATTGTCCAATTTGCTGTCATTTTTATCTTTGTTATCAGTTTAATTTTTCTACATGACCTAAAATATTCATAATTTTACAAGATGAATTAGTTTAACTTACTTTTAGTACATGTGTTAAGTATATCATCATAGAAAATCACACTTAAGGAAGACTATAATTTAAGGAGAAATTGTATTTGGCAATGTATGTTTCATTTTTTTTAAGTTTCTTGGCCATATTCCAAAATATTCAATCTCCTTAAAATTGTTTCTTTAAGGGCCGGAGGGTTAGCTCAGTGGTTCCGGTGCCTGCCTTGCAAACGCAAGGTCCTGAGTTCCATCCTCGGTAACCACATATAATGCTGGGTGTGGAGACACGCCCACCAACAATCAACACTGCATACCACAGTGCCGGAGGTGGTGGCTCACGCCTGTAATCCCAGCACTCGGGAGGCAGAGACAGGAGGATTGCTGAGTTCGCGGCGGCTTGCCTGGGCACCATAGTGAGCTCAGGGCCAGCCTGAACTACAAAGCGAGACCCTGTCTCAAAAAGCAAAAAAAAAAAAAAAAAAAATTGTTTCTTTAAGCATATCAATATATATTATTTGATATTCTTACTTAAGTAGCTCTATGCTGCTAAATCATAATTCTATTCTAAAGGATTAATATCTCATAATGGACTTTATTTTCTTTTGCATAAAAAGGTAAAATCTTTGATTAAAAACTAGAAGGGTACTGTTTTCAAAATGACAAGTATGCCATAAGTCTCTATTTTAATGAGATATATTAAATGAGCTAATTCAAAATACTTTAAAATAATGATTTCTTGTTAATAATAATATTCTACTACTCTTACAATATTACTTTTAGGGAAATTAAGTGTTAACTAAATATTATATTGTTCATTCATTAATCTTATATTTTATATCTTAATCTTTTTTTTTTTTTTCCTTTTTGTGACAGGGTCTCGCTTTGTAGTTCAGGCTGGCTCTGAGTTCACTATGTAGTCCAGGCAAGCCTTGAACTCAGCAATCCTCCTGTCTCTGCCTCCCGAGTGCTGGGATTACAGGCATGAGCCACCACACCCGGCTATATCTTAATCTTTATCTTCAAATTTTCTTAAATAAATGGAACTTTCAAGACAGGAAGATAGGCAAAATGGAAGTTAGTAATTTATAAGAAAAATAAAATACAAATAAAAATTATTTAGATTACAATTGTCAATAATTTTCTCACATGGAAAGGGATGTTGTAGACAGAAGAAGATGGGTCAGATTTTGAAATGTAACATATGTTCTATATCCTGATGTTTCAAATGTGACCCAGGTTCACCACTTGTCAAAGACTGTGAACAGACAAGAACCACTGTCTGTAATAAAAGATGCAGAAAGATGGGGCAAGACACTGGAGCTCAGAGAAACTTGATGATGTCCTAGTATAAGTGACAAAGCATCATGGAGTGGTCTTTGGACTCGTGGCTTTCTTTATTTTGTCATATTTCCTCTTGTAATCCAGTAGTATGTTTCTTTAGAGGAAGAGTGCCCAGAGTGCTCTGTAAAATATGTCTTCTGTTTCTGCTATGTATCAGATAGATGAAAATCTACAGATGTTGATTAATGGACTCTTTGGCTGTCTGAGACTCTGTAGGCACAACCCTCTCTGAAGAGGAACCATAGGTGCAGGTCATTTGCTGTATGTGATCTTGGCATGGTCTTGGAACATCTCTCAGCTTTGCTATCTTCATTTAGGAAATGAATAATTGTGTATTATCTTTGAGAGGAATTAATGATAGCTGATAAATGTTTATTGATTTCCTTCTTCCCAGTAGTAACTGATACACAAACTTCTCTAGGTTCCCAGTTTCCCCCAATTTATACAAATGTAAGAATATTATATCAGTATTTACTTATGTTTGCCATATTCTCTTTACTTTAAAAATTTCTCTTCTTACTTAATTGGAAAAATATTTTTACTGAACCTATGTGTGACTGAGTAATCTTGGTCATATATTGCCCTATTTTGCTTAATGTATTATTATTTTTATTATTAGAAATCAAATTTTCAACTTTGTGAGTTGACAACAGTAGAAGAAATAAAATTGAACACATCATTTAAAATTACTGATGGGTATAGAAATAGATGAATATAATTTTCATAAGTGAACATTTACATTAGCCCCTTATCTTATGAACTACTGGTGGATTATCCTATAAGCTAAGGCTGTTTAAAAAAATTTACAACATTAGTAGCAAGCTGTCATTAGCCAGGTAATATTTACAACCCATATATGTTTTATCCTTGCATAGAAAGCAAATGGAGAAAATCAGAGGAAGTCAGAGAGTGAAAATAACTTTGAATTCAGATTATCAGTATGAAGTAATTAGACTATCCTTCTATTTTTTAAAATAAATTGAGTTTATTGGTATGTTTTAGGAATACATTATGACCACATTCGTTATTGGCAATTTGTATCTCAACATAATGCATCTTGATTCTTATTCTTTTTCCCATTGTCCTGCCCTTCATTCAGCCCCCACCAACCTCATGGTATGAATAAACTTTGTTTCATTTTTTTTTCCTTTTTACTATCCAATTTTTTTCTTTCGCTTCTTTGCTCTCTCCTTCTCCAATCCAGATCTCTATATTTTGTGATCAGAATAATCACTGAGCTAGGTCTGTTTGACTTCTTTTTGACATGTTATTTATTTACTTTTCTTGCTGTTGCCTAACTTCATATTTCCTTTCAAAGACCAATCAAGAAGAGAACTAGCTGTCCTTAACCACCTACTGAATATAATCTTATTTTCTGCATCAACATGTTTGCGAACAAACATTGACATTAAATGCCTTCCTTCCATTGAAAAATGAAGAAAGATTAGAAAAATATGGAGAGATTTGTGGAAGAAAAGCTCAAGTGAAAAATCTCAAGTAATACTGACTTAGCATCTACCATTCCAGAACAAAGATAGATGCTATTGGAATGACTTTAAACATGCAGCCCAATTTAGATGATAAGGAAACACATGTTTCTTAACCGCTTTCATCATTTTATTGAAAATATAAGTACTCATAATGGTGCCTTAATAAAAAAACTAAATACCTTTTTAGCACTCTAGATTTTTTTATATCCATTCTTCTCAGGAAGTGAAGGACAGCTGGGTTGATTCTTTAGCTGTATTGGTGATTTTTAGTTTTCAGAATTAATGTAGTTGTCTTTTTCTTAAAATTGATTTTATAGGTACATTTTATACATACATTATGATCAAATTATCTCAATGATTCAACATTGAGAGCTTTTACCAGTATATGACACATCTTGAATCTCATTTTTCCTATCTCCCTGCCCTCCCTAGAACTCCCTACCCCTTGAATACATAAGCTTTGTTGCCTTATTTTCTACCATCAAAGTTTTTATTTTCCTTCCTTACTGACTCCTACCCCTCTTTCCCTTTTCCTACTGAATATAGTCAGTGGTGCCACTTATCTAAAATTAAGCATATCCTCACTCAAACTTCAATCTTATCTCAGGCAGGAAGCCTTCTGTAGTTTCTTTATGTTTTCCTTTCCTGTCAAACCCATCCTTTATCTCTCTTTTTTAAAGCTGAATTCTTTATTGGTACATTTTAGATACTGCTCACAATCACACTCAACACTGGAGAATTTGTACCAGTTCAAATTTATATGAGTTAATTCTCATTTTACCCGTATCCCAACCCAACCCAAAACGCCCCACTTCTATATACATATGCTTTCTTTTTCTTTTCAAAACATATTTATTCTTTCCCCTCATTACTTTCCCCTACCACATTCCCTTTGAGTATTTTCTATCTTTTATCTCTTTTTACTCTTTTGGGCCTCCTTCCATACTTGGGTCTCTGGTGCCAAAGCAGGGAGAAGTCTATGGGCACTGCTGTGTGATGTCTCTATGTGCTGCTCTCAGCACAGAGTTCCCCTTTTACCACCAAACTTTTAGATTTTTCTGTACATGGTTGTTTCTACCTCAAAAACTTATATGATCTAGGTACATTCCAGGACCTATATCTGTACTCACAGTCTTCCTCAGGTAAGGGTATGAGGTGAGGCTTCAGGTCTCTTCTTAAGTTTGGTGTCTGTGACTTGGACACAGTCTTGGAGCTTCTGCCCAGATTCTGCATCAACAGAAACTGTCACACTTGCCTTTCTCAAAGGCCAACATTCAGGAACATCTGTCATCACACTTCCAAATCATAGCAGTTGTATAGCTCTGTGAACTAGGAGTAGTGGTTGTGTTGTCAAGAAATAGAGGAAAGGGAGTGTTACCTAGGCATTTACTTGTAGTGGGATATTAAATGGAATACATGTGGGAAAGAAGAGTTGGGGTGAACTAATGAACCACACAGAAACCTCAAGGTGAGGGCAGAAGAGCCAGTTCTTTGTTTGGGTGGAAAGGACTTGAGAAGAAAGTAGAGGAAATATCCATGATGTTAGAAAGTGCTGCCCGCAGGGTACAGGGCTGCTTGATCTGTGCAGACATGCAGGTGACACAGAAGAGACAAACACTATAAGTCCCACAAAGTTCAGAGAATGTCCCCTGCACATCTGTAACTGAATGAAGGATATACAAAGTGAACTGCTGAGTTGAAGGTCTGCAGGCAAATAATCTAAGTGAAGGATCTTAGTGTGAACAGGAAGTGTGCCTGCAGGACCTTTGGCAAATAATGGATACAGCTCGAACCAGGCACAGTGGAGGAAGGCTCCTAAAGGCATAAAGGTGAAAGGGTGTTAAAGGGGTTGTGTGCTGAAGTGTAAAGATGTGACATGGTACCATGATAGTAGGAAGATCTGTGAGAGGCAGATATGGCCAATAAGCACCTCTGAGCTTTTTATAGTAAGTAGTACTGACATACACACAGAGCACATCAAATTCTCAGCTGTGATCTCTTCCACAGAGATATGAATGTAACTAACAGTTTCAGTAGAAACAAAGGGGAGCTCCCTTTCAAGGGATGGTGAAAAAGAGGTATTGTTAATGTGGGGACATAAGAAAAATTTCAGACAACTAGTGTACAATGTACATTTAGTATTACAAGCCTTTAAGAGATGTATGTGACAGAAAAGATGCATGAGGTTTAGAGCTGCAATAGATTTAGACCCTCACACATAAACTGGTACCTGACTCCATTTACAACCTTTACCAGGGATACTTAAGTATTGAGTAAGAGAATTAAACAAAGTACACAAGGAGAACATTGTTAAGTAGGAATGGTGGTCATATGCCTGTAATTCTAGCACTCTGCAAAGTTGAGGCAGGAAAAATTATACGTCGCAGTCCAATCTGGGCAACTTATCAGCTTACCAAAATTGTATCTCAAAACAAGTTTTAGAGGGCTGGGCATGTAAATCAGTGTGAAGACCCTTGATTCACTTCTGAGTACTGCCCAAAAACAAGGAAAGAAAAGAAAATGAGGAAGAGAGGGAAGGAGGGAAGGCTTGTTCTGGTTTAGGGATCAAGAAATCTTGGGTAGGTCTTGGCTTTTGGCCACGTGGGTGAGGAAAACAGCTTTGCCTGAATGTGTCAGGGGATCACAGGCTTTCCTTCATCTAGGTTTCATTTTTTTAGGATTTCTCATCTTTTACATTCAAAACTGACTTGAACCTGATGGTTACAGCTTCAGGCCCACTGTATGGACTTAACTGACTCCTCGGTTACAAACAATCAGACTAGTATTCACAATATTTGTTCATTCTTGCAATGATATGACTAATGAATTGTCTGCCACGGTAGATACTAGCAAGGACAACAACAAGAGAAGAAAAATATCCGCTATCACTCCACATGACAAAAAAAAACACAAAGCACAAAACTGGTGGGCATTTACTGGGATCAAATTGAACAAAATCAAGGTTGAGAATAAGGACAAAGCACAGTACAGAATAGCCCATCCTCAGAAGTGTCTTTATTGAGCACAGTAGAAACCACTGACACAGAACGCCAGAGGCACAGGCACAGAACAGTCCCCCTGAGAGAGGTGGAGAATCTATGAGAGGACACTGTAAACACCAAAGTGTTCATTTTGTTTCTTTGAACCTAAGTTTCACGTCGAAATGCCAAACACTTCCCTCAGCTTTTCTGCTTCCCTCATCTTACCAGTGTGTTAGAAACTTAAAACACAACCTTGAAGAAAATTGCTTCATAGGACATCTTTGGCATGACTTCTCCTCATCCATTTCCTGCAGTCTTAAACCCAATTTTCCACATAAGTGTCTGTTACACAGAATCACCTTGAAATCAACTTGTTTTGTTTTGTTTTTTAAGATAGGACTGTCAGACCCTATGGCTGCATTTCTGTGTGTCATTAATTAGGAGGTGGAAAGTTGGGTTGTTTGTACTGAACTTTTACCTCAGTCAGAACTGAGATCTGCAAGGCAGGGCAAGTAACTGGCCCCCTATAGATTTTCATTATCTTTGGGCACAAACCAAGTCACTTGAATGGTTGCTACCAATATTTCCATGGTATATAACTCTACCAGCTGATTTTCTGATACATTATACACTAATATTTTAAAAATAATTTTAAACTTTCACATTGTAATTATTTTGAGCATTCTCCCAAAGAACTTGTATATGGTGTTTTTGAGAAATCTTCTCTTTGATCTCCACATTGTCTCTCATGCCCAGTAGATGCTAACTCCCTGAAGGCAGTACTAAATCCACTCCTGGCCTTGCTAGTAGAAGGCCATCTGAAGTGTCCCTGCCCAGCTCAGGCCACTTCACCTCCCAATTCCCTGTGGTCCACTCCCATGTCCCGAAATGTCACTCTGATTTCTGGGGATTACCTCCTCCCTTGGGATTACCTGCCCCCTCTTCACAAGGACTATCCTGGAGCAATAACCCATGCACTGTAATCTTTCCTTGGCATCTCACAAAAGCTGCTTCTCCCATTCCTTACCTCCTGGTCCTTCCCTAAAAGAAGCTTTACAAGCACTTCTGCTCAGTAGCACAAAGCATCTCAGACCCAGGGCTTTCTCCTTCAAGAGAAACATCATCTGTAGCTCTCTACAGCTCCTTCCTTCTCTTTCTTCAGACTTCTCTGGTTCTGCGCAGGCCTTCACTTTCATTCAGTGTTAACCAAAATCTCTTTTTAGATAGTTTGACTCAACACTGGAATAGTTGTTGCAATGATAGCTGCAAAAGCTCACATTGTGCAAGACAGAAAACTGATTGTCATTTGTTTTAGCTTCTCTCCATTATGCGAAAAACATCAAAGCATTATAGAGCCAACTTTTAGATTAAAAACATCAATATGCAACTACATTTTTATAACACCTGGCTCTTCTAAAACTTGAACCCTTGCACAATTCTCCTGGGAAGCCTAAATAACATGATGGTTCATATGTTTTTGAACATTTTTCTTTCTGTTCTTTGGAATCTGGGTTAGAGCTATTATACAGAGTACATTTCTTATGGGATAGTAGCTTTCTTCATATACCCTAGCAATATGAGAAATCATAGAAAAATAAACCCCAGTATGTATACAAATAACATATCAAATTTATATATTTTCTCTTTCCCTCTTTACTTCCTTTCTCTCACCTCTTATTCCATTGCTTCCTTTTTTCCTCACATAATCATGTACCAACCAGCACCCATGCGAAGCTGGGAATATAAAAATAAGTATGTTGGTTTCTCCACCCAACTCCCAAGTTTTTGCTGTTTTACAAGAAACAAAGATTTATAAAATTGTTATCAAGGGCCAAGATTTAGCTCAGTGGTTCTGGCGCCTGCCTTGCAAGCGCAAGGTCCTGAGTTCGATCCCCGGTAACCACATATAATGTTGGGTGTGGTGACTCATGACAACCAGCAATCAATACCACATACCACAGTGCTGGGCGTGGTAGCACACACCTATCATCCCAGCACTTGGGAGGCAGAGGCAGGAGGATTTCTGAGTTCGAGGCTTGCCTGGGCTACATAGTGAGCTCAGGGCCAGCCTGAACTACAAAGCAAGACCTTGTCTCCAAAAAAAAAAAAAGTTATCAAGCATAATAACATAGTGTCACATGGGATATTAGGGAAACTCAATATAGGACATATTTAACTTTACATGAAATAGATAGGAAGACAACTAAGGTAGTGCCTGGAGTTTACTCTTGATCAAATTACTCAAATTTCTTCAGTATTCCATCAAGGTAATGGGGTTCCTTACTTATTCTATCTATAAAGAAGCACTGCTTTCTACACAATAATATACCAATGTTTGTCATACCAGTAGGAAATCATTGAAAATATCTGGAAATGAGAATAATTATCTGACAGCATTAAGGATCAGAAAGTATTTAACACTTATTACTTTTTGGAGTTATAAAGCATCAACGTAGGATATTTTGTGATTACAACACTAAAAAAATGCAAATATACAATCAGTATACCAAAAGACATAAGAATCTTACAATGAACTCAAATTATGGAAACTGAGTCTATGGTTGACTTTTTGATGTATAAAGAATAATGCCTGGAGTGTTACATAAAGAATAATGCTTAGGGCTGGAGAGTTAGCTCAGTGGTTTCAGAGCCTGCCTCGCAAGTGCAAGGTCCTGAGTTCAATTCCCGGTAACCACATACAATGCTGGGTATGGTGAGTCGTGCCCATCAGCCATCAATACCACATACCACAGTGCCAGGTGTGGTGGCTCACACCTGTAATCCCAGCATTTGGGAGGCAGAGGCAGGAGGATTGCTGAGTTTGAGGCTTGCCTGGGCTCCATAGTGAGCTCAGGGCCAGCCTGAACTACAAAGCGAGACCCTGTCTCAAAAAAAAAAAAAAAAAAAAAAAAAAAGAAGAAGAATGTTTAGATGAGTGTGGATCAGGAAAGTATAATGTTTGCAGTGGTTGTAAGTAATGGTTCTGAAGTTTAAGCCCAGATATAAATCTCACACCTAAAATGTTGGGTACCATGGTAAGAAAAATTCTCTCTGTGTTTTGTTTTCATCATCTGTTAATCAGTAATTCAAGATGGTACAGTATTTGGTTTATTGTTTTGTCATCTTGACTAGATAAGAAAATGCTTTGGCACAGTTCATAACGTGTACAACAAACCCAAAAAGTATTAATTTTTTAATTGAATTCTTTATTGG